>QZGG01000247.1:0-205683 GCA_006409495.1 Sedum album
AATAAAATAGTAAAATTCGTTTAGTTTATATTAAATTATTTAATGAATGGGATTTGTTAGGGATAATATTTAATTTATGAGGGAAGGTTGCTAATTATTATAAGTAGAATGTGGCAAATTGTGGAGCAAAAAATGTGACGATATGTATTATTTACAAGCTACATGCCCTGTACAACATATCTGTGTAGGCTGCAAAGATTATTAGCCAAATCAGACGAGCACCTGAGACTTGGCCACACCTCGAGAACAGCGTGTTCTCCCACTTTTCGTGAGAGCGCAGACGCACATCTCCAGTAGTTCATAGTCCTCCTCCCAGAATAAAGAGGATGCCATTTCAGGATTCTCGAGTAGGATTTTGGAAGTTAAGAAACCTGCTACTGTCCAAGTTTGGTATAGTCGGGATTGTTTCCCTATGAACTTTCCTGTAGGTGTGTCATAGTATTCTGGCCAGTGGTCACGTTGAAGCTTCTTCTCTGCTATGGAAATGGCCTTCTTAGCCAGGTCTGTTCTTCCCATTTTTAGGCAAGCTAACGTGAACTTTGATACATAAAAAATTGGAAATACTGTCAGCTAAACATCAATTTTTTGAATTTAACCAAACAGATAGTATTTAGGAAAAATGACATGGTGTGATATCAGATGAAATGTGCAAGAATCAAACAATTGACTGCACCTGCCACAGAAGTGTCGGCCAAGATCCACCATTGTGATAAGACCAAGGGCTGAAAGAAAGGAAGTTACCCTCAGCACGTTATTTATGTATTTAATCAACTCATGAAAACATTTTGAGGGAATAGATATAAAGCTCACGTATTCTTTGGATCACTGCCGGTGATAATACGCCACTTCTCACGATCAAGCGCAGGGTAACATATCTTCAAAGGCATTTGCCCCACAAGATCAACCCACTTGTCTTCCATCAAGTTCAAAATAGCATCATTCTGCTTAGGAGTTGCCAAAGATGAAATAATTGACCAAAGATTTCCAAGGGTGAAGAATCTGAAATCCATATGAGCTGGCTGCAAATTACCAATCAGATATCCACCTTCCTCCGGCATCCACTCCATCAGCCAATGGGGGACTTGTTCAGGGTAGATATTGAATTTATTAGTGGCATCCGTTGAGTATTCTTCAGTTTTGTAACGATATATTTCATTGATTTTCTTCAAATCAACCCAGTAATACTCTCTGATGTGGAATGATATTGCGCTGAGCCTGTTGTTAATGGCTGTGATCAACTTCTTAGAATCGTTGGGCACAAGCATCTCACGGGAGCATCGGAGAGCTGAGTAAAACAAGGCCTGTAACGTTTGAAAACAGTACAATTTCAATGAGCAAGGCTGTAGTGATATTAGTACGATCAAAATTTTATAATATCCACTGCTTACTTGGATTTCAAGAGGATGGCCGTGGATACCCATCCGCCTATCAATCATACATGATCCATCAGTGACTAGAAGAGAGGGGAACATATCAAATCCATCGGTTAAACATAAATTCAGAATCAACTTTATTCCTGTTTGCACATCAATTCGCTCCTGTAAGCCATAATCTCCCGTTATCTTCCCATATGCTCTCAGTAAGATAATCCACCAGAGTCCTAAAAAATCAGTTAGAGAAATTTGAAAACTATATTCATTTACAACTTACTAAGCAAAGATAATGCTTATATCTTATGTCAAGAAATAGCCTGTACCGACTCTATGTATCAGAGCCAGTAAAAATAATGCGCAAAGCGAATAAGAAATCTTGCCAGAATCTACAGGAGCTACTCGGCCGATGGCAGACTCTCCGAAATCTGGATCAAGAACTTCCTCATGCTGGTCCCCTTCATGAGGGATTACTCTAACCTTGAAACTTGCAGGCATCAGTCCTTGCCCGGGGCTGTAACAATCAACAGTTTTCTCCCAACTCTGAAAATTTTAACTGAAGTTTAGGGCACTGCCTCACAAAATGCTAGAACAGATATTTACAAAAAAAAGTTTTATGCAGCTTAATGTTGTGATATACATCACGCAAAACAATTCAGAACAAGAATTGTTAAAAATTTGAAATAACCAGAAATCTAATGAAACTAGTCTGAACTCTAAAGCAAACAAACGCCATTAGAATTAGCAAATGAAATCACCTGCAGCTGTAATGTGTGGAGAAGAAAGTTTTTTACTATCTCCTTTTCGCCTCTGAGCAGGAAAGCAAGAGCTGCGGGCACAAAATCCCTGATAAATACCTGATCATAATTCAGCGGCTGTTTGTCATTCGGATCATTAGCAGCAACAGTTCCAACAGGACTCCCACAGTATTTAACCACGGCGTTTCTGAGCAATCTCCATGCTTCTTTCTCCACAACTGAGTCCTCCCTTTTCACCTCCTTAATGCGATCTTCCACATGCTTCACTTTCCCACCTTTAGTTTCAGAACTTTTAACACTTTCAGTTTCATCAACTGTTCCTACCAAAAGAGGCTTCACGTTCATCCCATCACCGTCTTGAACTAAAACCCTCTCAAATTCCTTCCCATTAATATGACTACTCTCACTCGAGGTGCAATGATGATTCCTCGCGTTGGACACGACCCTATCAATCATAAAAACCTTCTTACCCTCATAATCACAACACCCAGAAAACCAGTTAAACTTCTCGGGACTGTAGTTTTTACATCTTGACCCAATACTTTTAACAAAACTGACATTAAACGGATGAAGCCTCGCTCCGAATCCCGATGCTACAACATATTTTCTAAAAGGAAATTTGCAATGTTGCGTAGTTCTGCATGAGGTTAGCAAAGATGTTGAAGATCTCATGAGAATATTTCTGATTAGGCTATTCATAACAATTAATCAAAACTGGGAACATAACAATCACTGAAAAGTTGCAAGAAAAAGATGGTTTGTTCTTTTCACCGAGAAAGAAAAAAGAAACAAGAAGGTTTGTTTATCTATTTGAATGAATCTAGAAATGAGCAAAATCAGATTGATGAGAATTTTCAGGAGTGAAAATGAAGAGGGATGGTTACATTTTGTCACTATTTTTGTAGAGTATATTATATAGGATTGGTTTGCCTTAATTTTCTCAAATTGGATTTTGCTCAAGTGTAGGAGTTCCATGTCTCTAGTTTGAGCCTGTAAGAGCAACCTTAACTCATAAGAATCTATAACAAAGCCCTGTTAATTGATATCTTAATATTAATTTGTTTGCAAAAAAAGAAGTCGACTTAGCTTGACCAAATAGAAAGATCACACATCATAAAATATGTATATATATATGTAGAGAGCATATCTGGTGGAACTGTCAGATATGGTGGATCCATGGATCCACCTTAATCACCGTCCATCTGTTAGATAGTAGCTCTCTTAATTTGACACGTGTGTTAGGGGTATAAAATCTGGTTTAGTTTCATCTGAGTTGGTAGTTAGAGTGTGTAGTGTCAAAAGGGTATATGCGTCTTTGAACAAACCTATCAAATCTGTCTGTAATATACAGACTGACATCTCATACCTCTCTCTAATCCAAAACCCATTTTTCAAACCTTCTCTCCCCTTTCGCCGATCCTTTTCCTCCTCCTCAGTCTCTTCTTTCTTTCTGATTTCTGATCACTGTGTTTGTTTGTGTGTGTGGTTTTGAGCGGTGGTGGAGAAGGTGATGAAAGGCGGTGGTGGATCTATATACTCAGTACAAGCGAAGCGGAGATGGAGGCTCGTGGTGGGCGGTGGTGGTGGATCTATGAGTTTAGGACACGTCACCTTCATCCGTCTCCCCGCCGCTTCTCTCGCTGGTCCGATCCCGCTCGGTGTCTTCCGGAACTTGACCTATTTGAGTACTCTTTCTCTCCGCTTCCACCGGATATTTTTCCTTAATATATAAACCACGCACAGAGACGACCGACGTCATCAGGAAAGTTCAACCGCCGGAGAGCCGAGATCCGACGAGAAAGAGTCCTCTCGTGTCTTCCGGAAAAGGCTCGTCGTCGTCGTGTAGCCTTTTCGCATCGGTGTTTGCAGCGTCGACAGCCGCTCTAGCCTCGTCTTCCTCCGCATCTTTCACTCCTTGCTGTTGCAAGGTATAGATTCGAATTTTGGTGTCTCCATTTTCTGGTTTTTCGATTTTGTTGCGTAGATCTGCTTTGAATTTCGATTGTTTTTTAATTAATTGTGAATTTTTTAGGATATGCATTCTGCGAAACCGTCCGGAACACAAGAGATGAATACGTCCTCGGGTGCTAAAGACAAATTTGCCCCACGGTTTGACGGGTTGAGGTTCATAGAGACGCTGATCACTGCGCGCCGGTGACTTGAGACATTTTTCATGGGTGCATTTTAGGTTTTTTTTAATTAATGTTGTTTATGTGTTACTTTAATTTTAAATGGTGGTGTGTAATTTAACCATCTATTCTTGCAACATGATTGAGAGCTTGTTGTAATCAAAGCTGAAACATCCATTGATTGAAGTTAACATTGGCTTTTTCGGTATTCTTGATTCTGATTTGTTTTTGCAACCTGGAAAGTTCTAGAGTTTCAGGATTGGGGGGTTTATCTTGTTTTTATGTACTATGAGGTGGTTGGGTCTTTAAATTGTCGAATATCTTATGTGGTGGAGAATTGGACGCAATTTGGATTCAGGATGGTTGGAAAGTGGCAATCTGGCAAGGCAAGTGTGCCTAATTGAATGAGATGTTGTTTGCTGATATTTCTGGAAGACGATCTGGTACACAAATGTGTCTTTAGTTTGTTACATAGATGCTTTCAGAGTTGGTGTTACAAGACTTAATGTACAGGTTGTAGGAGGGTTATACACCATTTCTTTTAAATTCTATCTTGCCTTGGAATAGATTATTCTTGTGCTTTTCTATGTTCGTACATTGTCTTCATACGGTATGGATACATTGTGTACCTGTTTTTTAGAAATTCTTTTGCATTTTGTATGTGCATTTTTATATACATTTTTTATGTACATTTTGTATTTGCATTTTGTATTTGCATTTCTCTATGTGCATTTTATATGTGCATTTGGCATGTGCATTGTCTATGTTCATTGTCTGTATTTCTATTTGCACTTTTGAATTTTATGTTCTCATTCTGATTCACACTAAAATTATCCACCACCGTCTCTCTCGTGTGATATCTTCCAAACTCATTACCACTACCACCTCTCTTGTGTGTATTTACATTTTCAGTTTACATTTTTAGTTTACATTTTCAATTTGCATTTTCAATTTGATCACACAAACACAATAGAGTCAAAAAATGCAAGCCTGAAAATGCACCAATTGAATGCACATGGGGAATGCAACACTGAAATGCACCAATTGAATGCACACATGGGAAATGCAACAATGAAATGTGCCACTGACTGAAGAATATATAAATGGAATGCTTACCATCTCCACCTCCACCTTCAACTCGTGTACAATCAGGGTCACAACCATTTCATAATACTTGACGCCGGCCCAATTGAAGACGGATCAAGATTCATCATTGGATTAATTTGACCCGATGAAGATGGAATCTGACCCGATTGTGTTGCTCTAATTTGACCTGATGAAGATGGAACACGACCCGATTGGTTTCTCCTTAATCGACCCGATGGAGATGGAACATGACCCAGTTGGGTTCCTCTAAATTGACCCGATATAGTTGGAACCTGACCTGATTGGGTTGCCCTAATTTGACCCGGTTAGACATGTGAATATGGAGACTAATGTGTAATTAAAATGAATAATTAAAATGTTCGTTTTTGCATTTTATGTTTGCATTTTATGTTTTGAATTTTGTGTTTGCATTTTATGTTTTGCATTTTGTGTTTGCATTTATGTGTTTGCATTTTGTGTTTGCATTTTGTGTTGCATTTTGTGTTTGCATTTTGTGTTAATCAAAATGCAACAACAACAAGGTGCAAGAACAAAGTGCATGTTTCAAATGTTAATCAAAATGCTCAATTCGCCAAATACATCTCCACTAATAACACGAATCCGGGTTCTAAGTTATATGTTCACAATTCTAGCACTGACTCTTAATATTACAACATGTTCCAAACCGCCAGTACAAACCAAAATACAACATATTTTACAGACCTCTACACCAACAGCAGCGTACACAACAGCCTCAATCTCCTTCACAACCACAACAACAGCAACTCATCTTTTTCTTCAGCAACTAACGGAACTCAGCACTTCAGCTATGACTTCACAGACAACGGAGTCCAATATGTTGCCCCATTCGGAGATGTAGTCACTAAACAATGAGAATCATCCGTTACCATACAACTGCGATTTCCAACTGCGAACATAACACAATTTAGGTAAAATGATACTGAAGCATATCATTTTTGTTCAAAATAATGCAATGCAACACAACACAGGACGACTGCATGCTGAAGTGCAAGTGGAGAAAAAATGCAACTATGAGTTGCAACTACAAAGTGCAATAGTAAGGTGCACATATGAGGTGCAACAGTGAGAATGCACATACAAAATGCACATAGCTTCAAGCGACCTTCATGATTGTACAAAATATGTTTGCATTTTATGTTTGCATTTTATGTTTGCATTTTGTGTTTGTATTTTATGTTTGCATTTTGTGTTTGCATTTTGTATTTGCCTTTCATGTTTGAAGAACGTGTGTTTCCATTTCTTTGCATTTTATGTTTTATGTTACGTGATTGCATTTTATTTTTTAATTTTAAATAATTAAATAATTATTATTTATATTAAGTTCGTTTAATTTTCAATAAACAGTAATGGTGAAGGGAATAAAAATATTTGTTTCATAACTTGTAAGAAATTATTTACAAATAATTTTCATAACTTGTAAGAAATTGTTTACAAATTGTAGTGATTGTGGGTGAAATTGAAATGGATTAAAAAGAAGATGAAGTCTTGGGAGTTGATGAGTTTGATATGAAAATGAAATTTGATGAAAAAATTGGTGGGAAACTAAAATCTACAAACTCACATCACATTTAATGCATTCCAAAAACTTACATATCACACATTTAATGCCATACTAAAACTAACACATCACCACATTAAAGCTAAACCACACTTGCAATCAACAATTAATGCTAACATTACCCTACAAACTAATTCCTAACTATGACAATATTGCCCTTGGTTACGAAATTAAAATTGAATTAACCAATCCACGTGTCGCTCCCACAATCCATCTCAACCCATGATCCAACGGTGATTAGATGGGTTCCACGGATCCACCAAAAGTGGGTGGTTCCACCGGATACTTTTCCTATATATGTATATATCTGGGTTACAATTTTATCTGTTCAACATACAATTTTTTCATTAAAGAAATGAAAGGCACCAGATAAATTTGAATATTATATGAACTAACATTTTAAACAATGATGATTGCAGACTGGACAGTTGTCGAGAACCTTGATGTTATGGTTTGGGCTGGAAATTGTTGGAACCGTGTTTTAGCACCTGAAAAAAAATATAGCACTTGTTAGTAGATATTAGGAATTTGCCAAAGATAAATACGATGGTGGTGAAGGGTATGTTTTGAAATTAAATGCTTTAAGTTACCTTTGTGAAACTTCGTGAAGCCCACAATATTAGCAATACTAAGGGTCAAACAGACTCCAACCACAAGACAATAATCGGCTTCAAATTTTATAAGAGCGAACACTCCGAATAAAATCCACAAAGCAGCCTGCAGTTCCATGAAAAAGAAAATCAGAGATTATCAATTGAAGGATCAAGAACCAGTCCAAAACTTATGATCAGATCTTGACCATACATACTCTCAACCTTTGCAGCGTATCTACATAATAATTTGTTGAGTTAATAATTTTTTGTAGTTTCAGAAAAAGAACATGCTTCCGCTGTACCAAAACCCTGAGCCTGTGACAGCATCTTCCTAAGGCAGTGGATTTGCAGAAAGTAACAGAACATGCTTACCGTTAGGTAAAAGGTCCACCAGAACAGCCATGCATCTTTCTTGTTAAGGCGAGCCAGTGACTACATAAAAAATAACAAAAAAAGACAATTTCATCCATGTGGTTATACAGATAGAAAGGTAAATAGGGAATTGTAATGATATCCTTGCACAAATATCTTACCTGGTGATCGAGTGACTCAAATTTCCAAACACTTTCCCCCGGATCATTTATTTCATTCCACCACCTGAGACCCACCAAAATTCTTCCTGTCACATTTTTTACCACCAAAAAATCAAGTGCGGATAGAAGAACCGTCACCACAAAAATGATGACGTAGCTATTAAAGAAGAGATTGGATAATAAGTAGAACGCCTATGCGCCAGCCAGCAGAATACCAGAGAGACTCCTTAAACGACTATGTTTACGAGTCTTAGAAAAAGAGAATAGAATCAGCTTTGCAATCAAACCTTGAAGAGACTGTGAAAGAAGCATGCCTTTGGGTTGGCGTAATTTTCTGCAACTGACTTCATTCGTTCATGAAACAAAATATATAAAACAGTCAAATTTCCAAAGCTAATTGAGATAGGCAGCCAAAATAGAGAATATCAGCCGCAAAGATCATCCGAAACTCTTACAGTAAGTATCTTAAAAACATATCTCCATCAAACTCTCAACAGTTTTGACAGTACATCTCACTATCTCAAGACAAACATAACACAATATCCTTATTTCTTACTCAAACTCAACTGCTAAGCTAAATAAGAAACAAATCACAGTGAACCCCTAAAAACATACTGACTGAGTATCCTCTAAAACAAACACTGAGAATTCAAACAATGCAACTTCAGGGTCAATTTCTCTAAGACCAAATCACTAAATACCGAAAAAATTTTAGAATTGCCCTAGTCCCCAGAAAACATTTCTCAAATGCCCCACTTTTGAAAATCCTTTCTCAAATGCCCTAGTTTTAATGATTCCGGTTTTGACAAAACCGGAATCCTCAAAAAAGTGACATATCCGGTTCCTTCAAACCCGGAAATATTTAAAATAAAGAAATCCGGTTTTGCCAAGACCGGATAGTTAAAAAATCTAACTATCTCCGACCGGATCCATGTATTTTAATCCAGTCAGCAAATAATAAATTGTACAGTCAGCAATGAATCCGGTTCCATAGAAACCGGTAATATTCAAATGAATCCGGTTCCGTAGAAACCGGTAATTTAAATGAATCCGGTTCCATAGAAACCGGATAGTTTAAATGATACGGTTCCATAGAAACCGGAAAGTTTTAAATGATACCGGTTCCATAGAAACCGGATTGCTTCGAATTAAAACGAGGTTTTCATTCCTCGCTTCATCTCCAGCCGCCTCAGCCGATCCAAGCACTGCCACCCTTGTCTGCCGCCGTTGTCCGATTCGTGCCGCCCATCTCTCCTCCAGCCGTTGTCCGATTCATCCCGTGCTCCGTAGTAAGACTCCGAAATGGGTGGAAGATTTGACGAAAATTATGAGGTTAGGGTTTTTTAATTTTGGTCATGTGTACGCTTAGATTTTGTTAGAAATGTGTTGATTTTTGTTCTTGATTATAGATGTTGATAGGTTTTAGAATTTAGGGTTTTGATTTTGTTAGAATTTAGGGTTTTGATTATGTTTGAATTTAGGGTTTTATTTTGTTTGAATTTAGGGTTTTGAGTTAGGAATTTAGGATGTTAGGATTATGGATATCGATGAATTTGTTAGAATTTAGGTTTTGATTTTGTTAGATTTGTTAATTATGAATATGAATTGGGATTTTGAATTGGTTGTAAATTGTACATATTTTTAATTGAGTTTGATATTGTACTCTATGATTTAGATTACATTTGTAAGTTGCTAATTCTATTTGTTTGAATTGTAATTGTAAGATTTATATTGTGATATGTGTTTAAGTAGTTTGTATTTTATAATTTGAATGGATGTATGATTTTTTATTTAGATGGATTTGGATGAAATTGTGACTCCCGGCCAATTGATGACTCGGTTTTAAGTCAACAACGCACACATCGTACGCAAGAAGTGTGGAATAATCCGGTTAGTCATTTTAATTTTTGTAATTATTTATATGTATACGAATCTATTTATATTTGTTCATTGTGATCTTAATGTTATTTAATTTTTTGTATAGAAAGGAAAGACTCTGAAGTTTGTTCATCGAAAGATGTGGCCTATGGACCCCAGAATCGTGAGATATGTCGTTGAGGCAGGATTCTACACATGGACGCAAATCAGAATGTAGAGATTGATTGGTCACTACTTTGTGCATTGGTGGAACGGTGGAGACCGGAGACCCATACTTTCCACTTGAGGGTTGGAGAGTGCACGATCACTCTACAGGATGTTGGTTTGCTGACTGGTTTGCCTGTTGAGGGAGCAGTAGTGTCAGGAAAAGAGGAACATGATTGGGAGGCCATGTGCATACAGCTTTTAGGGGCTTATCCTGATACAGGTAGATCTCCCACTCTGGCTTGGAAAACATGAGAGTGGTACCTGATGATGCGACAGAGGAAGTCGTACAGCGTTATGCTAGAGCATACATACTGTGCATGCTGGGTTCCTCATTGGTGCCGGATTTATGTGGGGATAGAATTTCGCTTCATTATTTACCCTTACTGGCGGATCTTGATAGTGTTAGATCATATTCGTGGGGTAGTGCTGTGCTTGCTTATCTTATACAGACAGATGTGTAGTGCGGCACAGATGGGGCATAAGCAATGGCTGGATGTTTACTCCTCCTACAGCTTTGGAGTTGGGAGAGGATGCTATCGGTAGACCGATAGGTTTTGGAGGGATTCCAGAGTTTGAGCAACCTCACGTTGATCCTTTTATGAGAGGCGCATGGTCTTACACAGTAAGTGGTTATTACTATATTGTTCATATTTATTTGTATATGTTTATTATTTTCTAATGAGTTATTTTTGTGTAGAAATGGAGTGGACCGAAATCGTATATAAATGTACCGCATGGGTCATTGGTTTTCTACCGTGATCAGCTTGATCAGATGAGTGAATCTGATTTTATTTGGGTACCTTACGATGCAATTTATTCCATTTATTGAATCCAATGTGTTTGACGGGGCAAGGATCTTGGTTATCAGAGGTTCCACTACTGTGCTTTAACATAGTGGAATGGTATCATCCATCACGAGTTCTGCGCAGTTTGACATTTTCAAGATGTTCCGATGTTGGTGCGAGGACTCTCGAACCGAGCACGGCTTACAAAGAAGCTGCGCGTGGATTGGACGGTAGAGTTGCGTGACTACATCACAATATGGGATGATCGTGCTAACCGTATTGTGGCTGTAGATGGACCACAGATTGATCCGTCTCACACTCCAGATTACCGCAAATGGTACCGTACCACCACGCGCAGATTTGTCCAGCCTCAGATGGATGACAGCCAAACTTATCATCCCACTGCGCCCGTCCTTCATAGCGTGGTAAGATCATGTATTTTATGTGTTTTATGTGCTTTAATATTATAATGACACTTATAAATTGTTATGTGTTTTGTTGTAGGTACGCACTCTTGTGCATAATGCACGTACAGCTGCAAATATGTTTTTTACGGTATCAGATGAGCAGGCTAGGATGGGTGCTCATAGCATTTTTCATGCAGCAGTTGAGGAGTTGGGGAGATTGGGAGAATTAGATGCGGTTGGAATTGATCCGGCAGTTATTACTTTTGACGTTGGTAAGTTAAAAAAAATTTATGTTTATTTCAATAAATACTGTAGTTTCACTCAACACTATATTTATTGGTACAATATAAATGCAGGTGACAGTACCCAATATGGGGATGATGATGAGACAAACCTTGCATCACAGTCGCAGCCAGCTGGACATGATATTGCTGGCCCATCGGAGCCCATGGAGGGACGACCGCATCGTGAGAAGAGACCTCCTAGAAGATATTCGTTGTCTTCATTTATTCGTCGTTGATATATATTTGAAACTTTTATTTGCATGTTTTATTTCACCTTAATTTTTAAATTTGTATTGCAAATTTATTTAAACTTCATACATTTGTTATTACATATCAATCAGTACGTCGAGTAGGACAAGCCCTCCTGTTGTGACCAACAACATGACACAAACCACATCGTCTACCACCACTGCTAGATTGTCCCATATCCATCTCGTTGTGACGACGCCTGGATGGATTTCTTCCCACCTTATTCCTTTTAAATGCCGGATTTGGAATGTGAGGCATTCCTTCGTAAGGCCTCCATCGCGATTCATCCTCAATAACATTGAAAGTATGCGACCATGTGGCATGGAATGCTTCCAATCTATAGAAAGGATCGACAAACTGAGCATATGGCAAACTTTCTGTTCTGCAAACCGCCAAAACGTGACTGCAAGGATAATGAAATATACTCCACTTGCCACATGTACATGTCCTTTCTTCAAGGTTAAACGTATGTCGCGTGTGTTTTCGGACGGTCCTTACTTCATAAACTCCTTTGTTTGGATCAAACACTTGAACATTATGATAGTGTGCTTTCTCTCTAAGCTGCCTCAGTCTAAGATCTATCTTCGGTGGGAACGGTGATGCGCTGTTGACGTACATGCCGCGCCATTTGCAGAAGTAGTAGTTGCATTGTTGAAATGTAAACTGTACAAGGGCACATACCGGTAGATCTCTACCCCCCTTCAAGATGTTGTTGAAACACTCACTGGAATTTGTTGTCATAGATCCCCATCTCCTCCCACCAATATCAAACGACATTGTCCACTTATCCCATGGAATTTCTTGTAGCCAATTAATCACCGCCGGCTTATCTTTTAGAAGGTTAATCAAATCATGATATTCTCGCTCGAATTTACGACATTGTCTTTGATGAGCTACGTGACCCATCTTTTTCTTCAGAGTTGGATCTTTTACCTTCACGTTGAAGTTGCTTTGCAGATGTCTAATACATACACGGTGATAAGCATTTGGTTCCGCCCACTCCGGTTCTTGCATTGCACGGAGAATGCCCATGTGCCTATCAGAGATGATGCATAGTTCACTTCTATCTGTGACACCCTCCCGAATGCACCGCATAAACCAACTCCAACTAGAATTGTTTTCACTTTCAACTATGGCAAATGCAATTGGAAGTAAATGGTTATTTGCGTCTAGTGCAACAGCGACAAGTAACTTTCCATCATACTTTCCATACAAGTGTGTACCGTCGATAGACATAACAGGCCGGCAATGCTTGAACGCTTCAATACAAGGGCCAAATGACCAAAACACTCGATTAATTATCATGGCAGAATTATCATCGGTCCTTGTGCGATGCCATCTAATAAATGTGCCCGGATTCGAGTCTTGCAAAGCCTGCATATAACTTGGAAGCTTCTGAAAGGACACGTCCCAGTCTCCAAACAAATTAATCAGTGCTTGCTGTCTTGCTTGCCAAGCCATAAGGTATCTAATCTCTAACCCGTAATCCTTGAATATCCGAGCTTTAATTTCAGCGGGTGATAATCGTAACCTCTCACTTATCACTTGACCAATGTCCATTGCAATGAAATGTCGGGTCAAATGGACATTTGATTTGGGTATGAAGTCAGCGTTGCATGTATGGTCACCTCTATACTTCCTCACTTCCCAGTAGGATGCATTTTTCCTTTTTATAATTCTAATACGCCAAGGGCAACTATCCTCTCCATATCGACAGTGAAGTACCAATATGTGCGTGTCCGACTCTTTCGTGTGATACTCGACACGATGCAGTATAGAATACTTTTGGACTGCGTAGATTGCATCGGCTTTTCTAGAAAATGTTGTCCCTATCCCAATGGATCCAAATTGTCCAAAGTTTGAGCCCAAGAACTCATCAGTTGGTTCGTTCGCATCCCATGCCGAAATATCACTAAATGCTGGAATATCGAATACATGTTCTGGTTCGGGAACATATTCGACACCCTCATTGTCAAGTTCATCGAGATATTCCATCTCATCTCGGTTGTATTCATCTACAACACTCATATCAAGTGTGTCTAGCGTTGTCATAGCCATCGAGTCAGAATCAAAATCTGCCATTCTGTATAAAATAAAACATACATGTTAATAAATAAAATACGTTAATAAATAAAATAAATACACAAAAAACATAAATAAAATTTTTTCAAAAACTAACTTACTATAATACTGGAGATTCTCTCTTTCGGATGAAGAAGTTTTTTTTTCTATCGATGAAGAAGTGTTGGATGAAGATGAAATGGAAAATGAGCAATATTTATAACAAAACAATCCGGTTTTCATAGGACCGGAATCATTTTAAATTCCGGTTTCATTAAAACCGGAATTATCAGACCTTTTTCAGTTTCGTCAGGCTTTTGTTCAATTATTTCGTATTATTTCTGAACAATCCGGTTTTGGGAAACCCGGATTCAGACTGCATGCAATAGTCCTGTCTGCATGGAACCGGTTTCAGCGAATGTCAAAAATTTCTGTGCAATCCGGTTTTGGGAAAACCGGATTGAACAGAAATAATGCATGCATGCATTATTGCTGGGTCCCTTTTACCGACAAAAATACCGGTTTCAAGAACGCCGGATTCATTAGATAATTCCGGTTTCAGCAGAACCGGATTGTATTTTTTTGGCTGACTGGACCGCCTCGTCAGCTCCACGTAGGATTTTATGGGAAACTAATTAATGTCGAATAGGATTCCGGTTCTGTGGAAACCAGATTGTTACATTTCACAACTATTCGGTTTCATTAGAACCGGATACATTGGTTTTTATTGATTCCGGTTTCAGAGAACCGGATTTGTCATATTTGTAGGGATTCCGGTTTTCACAAAACCGGAATCATTAAAACTAGGGCATTCGAGAAAGGATTTTCAAAAGTGGGGCATTTGAGAAATGTTTTCTGGGGACTAGGGCAATTCTAAAAAATTTTCGGACCAATTTCAACCAACACTGCACTAATTTTAAACAGTGAAATCAACAACAAGAACATCAGTGTCCAGTTCATTTATCTATAAGATAATTTTTCATCGGAAAATCCACAAGAATATGGAAATGTAATCAGATGACCTGGTGCGGATCCATGACGATCAAATGGGAAAGGATGAACGAAGAAAACTGAGACGATGGGGATCGATCGGTGCTCTCCGTCCAGCGTAATGCGTACGGCTGATTGAATTGGGCCGGCCCATTTAAAGCCCAGATAATCAGACACTAATTTTCTATCAAAATGCAATAATATTATTCAAAACATGATTTCTTCTAGAAAAACAATAAACAACTAATGTATCTTCATAATGTTAATCAAATTGCTAATCATTCGATCCACGTGAACAAGATAAGACCACTTCCTCATCATCCCCAATTTCCTTAAAAGACTTTTCTTCAAGGAGACTGATCGGCTGTCTGATTTGAATTCCGGTACGTAGATCGGTAAAGCTCGAATCTTTTTCATCTTACACCCGATACCCACTTTTCTGTTTCGGTCACTGATTGTAATCTCTTTGCTTATTTATAATTTATGCATTCTGCTTTGTCTTGTCTGAGCTTGTTCAGGGTTCTGATGTGTGGTTGTTAGTTGGATGTGAAGTCCATTCGGATTTGTTTGTTTTAGCTACTGGAGCTTGGTGTGTCTGTTGTTGGGAATTGTTGATTAGGATAGTTGAGTTGACTCTTTGGATGATCCTTTGACTGAGTGTTTTCTAAGAATTGTAATATGTTTGGACGTTGAAGTTTGCTGTCTGCACGTATGCTTCTTATGTTACCCGTGAATGTGTTATGATTAGCGAGTTTTAACATTTTATCAGTGTTGTTTATCAAAAAAAAAACATTTTATCAGTGTCGGTGACCTTTCGGGGGTAAAGATCTTTCATTTTTGGTTTGAGTATGGCGATTTGATTTTTTCACTCTGGTTGTTTTTTTTTGGATTATCATCGCTGCTGCACATGATTAAATGAATTTGGAGGACAAATCTGAACATGCTGACTAGTTTATAGAATGGAATGCACTAACAGGAGCAGCTTTTGTAGACAAGAAAACTCATCTTTGAGTAGTTTTGTTGCAATTTACTAGTCCAAAAGAATTCTGAAGGGTGTTCAAATTATACTGATTTAAATCTTAGCCTAATTTTCTAGTTTTGCAATTTTGTAATGTTACGACTTCTAGAGTTTATATTTTCTCGTCTGAAGTTTCATGTGAATTTATCACGGCAGGCGTTGGAGGTCTGCTTTAATCTTTATTAGTTCGTAAAACGACGATGGGTTCTGAAGGGACTTCAGCTGTGACAATCCACGTAACCGGTTTCAAGAAATTTCATGGCGTGGCTGAGAATCCAGCAGAAACTATTGTAGGAAATCTAAAAGAGTATATGGACAAAAAGGGGATGCCAAAAGGTCTGATTCTTGGAAGTTGCAACATTCTTGAGACCGCGGGGCAAGGTGCTCTTGGTGATCTTTTCCAGACGCTGCAGTCCTCTCTTGAAAAGGATAATGAATTGACAAGCTCAACGCCAAGAATTTTGTGGGTACGTTACTGCCATCCATTCAATATTCCATTTTCATAGAAGTATATAATGTATGCTGTGCAATGTGCAAGATTTTTCGGCTTTTTTTCATCCTCAAATGCGAACTTTGAGTGGTAGTAAATCTTCAACTATCCAAAGAATTATTATTGCGTTAGTTTGTCTGATGTAAGTAAATACATTTCATTTCAGCTGCACTTTGGAGTCAACAGTGCTGCATCCAGATTTGCCATTGAACGCCAGGCTGTCAATGAAGCCACTTTCCGATGCCCTGATGAACTTGGATGGAAGCCTCAGGTGAGTTTTTTGTACCAAACTCATGTGAGCTTTTCATGTAACAAGTCCCGAAAAACTGAACGTGTTTTTCTCATATGTAGAGAGTCCCCATTATCCCTTCGGATGGTCCAATTACGAGAACCAGAAAGGTATTCTTCGTGACACTTGTGTGATTTTGGCTGATGAGGGTTTTCTCATGCTCTTAGTCATCTTTTCTTTTGCAGACTACTTTGCCTGTAGAGGAGATAACGAAATCCCTAGTACAAATGGGATATGATGTGTCAACCTCTGACGATGCAGGCCGCTTTGTTTGCAACTACGTCTACTACCAGTCACTACATTTTGCTGAGAAAAACAATGTAAAGTCACTGTTCGTCCATATACCTCTCTTCTTAACCATAGACGAATCAACCCAAATGCGGTTTGTTGCCTCCTTGCTGGAGGTACTGGCTTCTTTCTGTTAATGCTGTGAGCTTGGCTAAACCTGGTGAATGCTCAGGATTATATCGTAATCTATCTCTTGTGTGACGCATTTTCTGTTTAAAATCTACTGAACTCCGTGGATGGATAAGTGAATATGTACGAAACGAAATGGTTTGGAACCTGCTGCTAGACAATAATGTCGAAGCAGACATTCTTATGTGGGATCACTCTTTGTTATGCATCAAATTTGAAACGATCCCTTTAAACTGAGACGAAAAATTTGGCACTTTCTTTACAGGTTTGGCTTTTTGAATGTTTGCAAGTTTGTGTTGAAATCTGAATAAATGTTTAAGTTTGGTTTTTTTAATTCGAGTTGAGCAGAGTTTAAGTTTTTTGCTAAATTACTTTCATTGTAGTAAATATGAGTTGAGTGAAAGCTTATTAAGTGATACAAAACAAACAATTCATTCAACATAATTAACTTCAAACAAATAAGAACAAATCTTATGATAAATATAATTATACGATAAATGATGCGTCCAAGGTAATTCGAGCTTTCTTGATTGTTAGAGCAAGGTGACTTTCATGCTCTTTGGAATGTAACTTGTAAGACTCTCCTAGAAATGAGGTGGAAGTGTGGTGAATGGTTGGTTGCACACCCATATCTTCCTTTTCATTAGTTGTTGCTTTGAACAAGTTGGCTTACAACTATTCCACTGTCTTTGTTTTGTAGGTTACTCCTAGAAGAGGACTTAAAAGTAGTAGATTGCGCGTGAAGAATAGGACTACACACCCTTAGCTAGATAGAGTTACCCCATGCCCATTCTAATATCCATTCTGCTCTCACAAATATTCTTCAAGCAGTAATTCTTTGTTGGTTAACTCAAGTAAATCGATACCCAAAAGTTATAGCTAATGACTTCATTTGGGTGATGACAACATGACATGAGACAAGTATCAATGAGCATTAGCACTAAGTTACAAACTGGTCCTCAACTACCGTAACTACAGAACATCCTTTTTATACTATAATTGACTTGAAAGCCAATACTAACAAATTCAACACAAGTTTAAGTCACTGCTAGGCATAGCCAATGGGTCTCTATAAATCAAACAATAAACTGGTGGAATAGTCATTGTCATCCCACCACCGAAAGCGTTCCAACAGAAGGGGTTCAACACATGTGCACGAGGCTGAGCAGGGAGAAGCTCGATATGGGACATAGTCAAGTTGGTGCAAGGTACTGTATTGCTACAGGCTAAGAGCATAGACGGTGCCTTGGTGTCATATGTACCCTTTATGTTTTTGTATGTAATGTCAGCTATGGAGACAGCTGAGGTTTGGTTTGGGCAGTTTTTGGTGAGGCAGTAGTACTGGTCGATTATGATTGGATTTTTTACAGTGTCCATTCGAATATTGATGAATGTGACTCCAGATACTGAACCAGAACCGCCTTGCCAGGTTTTGATCCTTAGGCCATTGTCCGAGTTCTTGATGAGTGAGTCGGAGACAGTAATGTTCGAGACACATGCTCGAGTGTTCCGAAGACCTAAGCTCCCGATGCTACATTTATGCAAAGCATCGTCAGTATAATGAAAAGTGAAGTAATGCCATACAAAAACAGATAAATAGCCATTTCTGGAAGCAAATTCATGCTCATATAGACTATATTATACCTTATGCCGTGACTTGGACCACAAGTAATATTCTTTATCTCTACATTGTAGCAACCAGCCCCGATGGAAACACAATCATCGCCTACAACCAGGGTATGCATTTATCTATTAACAGTTTGCATGGTATGGGAGTGCTCATTGTCATTATTAAAAGAAACTTACCATTTGAAACAATCGAATTGTGAATCTTGAAATTGTTAGTGTTCTCAATATGAATCCCATCAGTGTTAGGACTTGAGCGTGGCGATCTGATGTTGAGTGAGTCTATGAGTATTCCCTGACATCCATCAAACCTGAAATGGAACTGGGGGCTGTTCCTGAGTTTGAGTCCTTGAACATTGATGTTCGAGCTCTTGAAAAACCTTATCATCTACACCAAAAAAAAACATGTCAGAAAACACATATATAATTGAAACCCAAGGAACCATAAACTATCATCTGCTGCTAGAATTTTACCACGGGACTATCACAAGGTCCAGCCACTGTAGTTCCATTAGTACCCTGAAGAGAAAAGAAGTAGAATGAGACTCAATTTTTTAACACAAAGTTACGCTGAAATATGCGAAAAATTACGGCAGAATATTACTATAATACCTTGTGAGGCTTGCAGGGTAGATTCCACCATTTTTGTCCTCTGCCGTCTAAGAGACCTCCACCTTGCATTGACATTCCATCGATCCTGTAAAAGACTAACCATTGTCGTTTACTACGCATTGGCCACAATTTGGGTCCATCAGGTGGCATGACCGTCCCATCAATCTGTGAATAAGAAATCAAAATCACAGCTGCATTTCAGATCCGCGGAATTTTTCTCAGTATTTAGATAAAAATAAATGGAACTGACCTGCAATATGATACTATTTCTACAAGGGCCAGTGAAAATGGTGGACTGGATCAGAAATAAATTTCCATGAGGCACAATTAACAAGGAAGATAATCGATCTTGACAAGCAGCATCCCAGGCCATCTTAAAAGCCTGTGTATCATCACTTACTCCATCTCCAGTAGCACCAAATGACTTCACATTGTAATATATAACATTAGAGACATTTTGTTTACTTCGCTCGGATGGGTACACTGATGGTTCAGGCGCAGGAGAAGGCGGCATAGAGATTTGAGACAGCTGGTAATCCTGAAAATCCATACTTTGCGCCAAAGCAAGGTGTACAGCAATCAAAGATAGGACGAGAGTTCTCATCATTGGAAAGTACTAAAAACTGAGGAGCAATACCCACAGACTGTTAAATAAGTAAATAAAATGACAAAAATTGAATATACTAAATAGACACTAGACAGTGAAAACAGCGATCATGCTAGAGGATGTTAGAACTCCAAAGTAGATGAGGACTTAGTAGCACAACTAGCATTATCACTTATCAGGCATACCCTTGATGATCCGAGGGATTTTATCGAGTTACATGTCTGAACACTCCTTCACGGATACCACTTGGAGCAATGAGACAAACAAGTTGTAGGACTTGGGATCATCATCATTTTAGTTCAAGTGAAAACTTGCTGCACTGAAAAAATGATGAGAATCATTGTGGCAGAGTCGTGAAGAAGAGGATTCATAGATCTCCATATTGTTGCCATCACTTTCACCATAACTGGTCCCCTAACATATCACAGCAAAACATATAATGTGAAGATTAAAGAATATAAAGGAGGTAAACACATACATTTATCATATTTTTGTTTGTGAGATAAAAATACGATTTTATACACCAAAAATCGTCAACCTGCATACATTACTTAACAAAGACAGATAATATAAATACCCATAAAGTAACTAAAATAACATATCAAATTAGAGTTAAAACACTTTTATTCTGTTCAAGAAATCGCCGGCCATATATTATATAGGGTGGCCAACATTAATAAGTAATAATTGATTTCACAAGTTTGTGTAGGACTGTGGGGATTGGGCTACATTCTTACTCTATGTACCTTTCTGAAGATCAAAGTGAAGTCTTTGTCAGAATGAAGATACTCATCAGACGAATCATAAAACTTTGAGCTTGGATAAACGCAGCTACACTTCGAGGAAAATCTCCAGTTAGAAACTAACTACACTGCTCATAAATCATGCTGACAAGCTATTTGATATGAGGTAGAGGATGAACACGGAACCTCAGTTGAAGGCTCTTATCAATACGTATGACACGATTACACATTCCTACATGTGTAATACAAAAAAGTGTACAGGGTTGCTCTAGTTCATTTTTTGAAAAAATAGCATAGCTGAACTTGCAGACATCATCTTTCAGCAATATTAAATCGCATCAGTAACCTTCCTGCACAACATAAATTGTATAAGTTTCAGTGCACTAGTTCTTTTTTGGATAAAATAGCAAAGCTGAAGTTGCTGAAAAAACACAGTTTCAGTAATATAAATTGCAGGTAATGTTATCTTTTTCGGTAATTAACTCTTACATTTATCATGCCTATTAACACAAGTTTCTCTTATTATGCGGTGTACTGGATGTTTCTCTTTGGCACGGGAGAGTACTTTTAGTTTTTACTGCAGAATATTCAACCTCCTCTAAAAACTGATCCCTTGTCGTAGGCAGCAATGTTTTGAGGCTCACATTCAGGGCTGAGGAGGCGAACCAGTAGAGCTGTGCTTGTGCCCACTGTTAAAGATCCACAAGCAGCCCAGCGCAGATTCCTGGGTAATGTGATTCGATACCTGTATAAAGCAGGCTACCAAAACTCAGCCAAACAAGTGCAGAATTTAATATCATTAAACCATGTGCAACCTTGCAATGATTAAGACAAAAAATCAGAACAAATGAGTCTTACACCACCAATTATGCATACGATGGAAAACATTCTTAAGAAATTTCTTACGCCCAACATCCATAAACTCATAATATGAAAGATAAAAGATGCTATTTTTTCAACCAAATACATCCACCAATAAAGGTTTAAATCTCCAGTCAAGTCCAGCTTTTAAATATTATTATGTAAAAGTAAAACTAAGGCTGCTAAACTGTTCAACAGCTGTTCAAAGCAACAACTCCATTCAACTTTCAACATACCAAAATATAATTTAAAATGACAATTCAATGAGAAAGAAAAGCGTACCATAGTGCAGCCTACAGAGTATCCAGAACATTACGGCTCCACCAAATTCCAAATGCCAGCAGTCTGCCTCATCAAACGAGAGCATGACTTGCAATCAGACCTCATAAGGTCACCCTCTGACCATCCAAATTTCTGCACCAACAGACTAAAAACCTCAATCAGTCTCATCAACATAATAGCTCATGTAGGCATTTCATCAAACACGTAGTCTCCAATCACACATCCAACTCCAGCACAAGAATTCAATTTCCACTCCTGGAAAAAAACACAAATGGTTATCAAACAAATCATCAATTAAAACGTGATCGGACCTCAGAAATTCGAATCGATGGTGTTCAAGACTCGCGCTTCCTCCGAGTTAATGGAAATGTTTGTGATTGGATGGTTGAGATCAACTCCGGTGGAAAGTTTTAATGGGCCTGGTCATTAGTTTAAATGTTTGAATCTGAATCAAAAGTTTTACATAGGCTGATTGGGCTTGAAAATGGGCCGAATTGTACCTATGAAATATCTCATTTACTTGTTTTATAATTCCTTTTAAAAGAACTGATTTCATCCTAATGGTAAAAAAAATTTGAATTGCTTCAGAGCGGGTGACTGAATGGGCGGGCATGATGATAAGATCAAGCAAAATCCAAGTTTCATATGAATGAGAGCAACCTTAAAAAGATAAACATCATATAATTATGTGCCTTTGGTAAAATTATAATATAAGACCTAGCTAGTCTTGATGGAACATTTTAGGAGGTTGATTATTCCATGCTATCATATTTTCATAAGAAAAAACTGGCATTATTATGTGTCGACTGATCCAACAAAGTATAAAGAAACTTCTGTGGATTATTCGATTGTTGATTATCATACAAAGTGTTTAACAGCAATAATATGGCTTTAGGCATCTTGTACTTGGAAACACGGATGCAATTGGCCATTTTATAATATTGTTTAGAATAATTAAAGACTTGAAATGCTGGAAAAGATGCCTACAACCAATAAGTTCTTTCTTTTATAGTAAAATGTATAGGACTTGGCTGGCCATTAAGAAAAAACACAACCGTTTCAAATTTTAAAAACAAGAAATTCGCACTCTAGACACCAAAGCACTCTATGATATTCAAAAGAAACCAGGCACTTAATCTATTGAAATGGAACTCCTTTTCAACAAAATTATATATGGGTGTGCTCGTGACATTATAATATGGTATGTTTGGAATCTTTCATTAGGTTGGCAATGACAAAAGAAGGCCGGAATATATGCAAGCTAAGCCTAGTCGCATTAGTAGAAATTTCATTCATAAAACGTGTACCGAAAACTGAAGAATAGTATTTTAAGGGTTATTTATAAATATATATATACATCGGATATCTTCAAGCTAATAATACCAAAAAAGTATGCTTCCAAGAAATGGAATGTGTTCGAAATTGTATATATATAGTAATTGCACGTGCAGTCTTTTAGTTTTCGTAAACATACGCGTTAAACAATAAGCTATTACGTTACAAAGCTTCTGAAGTACACAACATGCACTATATCAATAATATCAAACTTATTTGGCTTTATCATGGTGTGATTTATTTAGTTTCGAATAGTTGTCACAGTCGAATAATAACTTTAGCACTGGTTGGGCAACATAAGTCTATTTATAAGTACTAAGAACATTAATTAACTGATATGTTTATGCGCAAAAACTTCCCTTCATTGGAAGCAAAAAAGGAATAAGAAGCTTGTTATTATTGGATACAATTTGGAAAAAAAATATAACCTAAAAAGAAATACTGCACTCACTGTTAGGGTCAATTTGTAGAAAGGTAGACTTGAAATTGGTTCCCTTTTCTTTTCCACCATGTAAGTTCATTTCATTCTCTGTACACCATTGATTTTGATATCGAGCCAAGTCTGGCAAGTTTGTTAATATTCTCTTCTAAAGGAACAATAGACATAAAGGGTTAAATGCAAGTACTAAAACACATTCCTAGCTACTATAAATACTTGTCATGGTCATTGTGCATTCCATAACACACAGCTCTAACACAATACACGCTAGAAACGAATATTACACACAATCAATCTGTTTTCTTTTTCTTTTTTTCATTTATTATTTGGCTAGAGAGATCATAAATGGGAGGAAACAAGAGGCAACTTAGGAAATCATCAGCATCTTCCGGGTCGTTTTCTCTATTTGGCTTATTGAAGACCAGAAGGCCTCAAAAGGTTTATGAACAGAGCTGGGATGATGCCGTGGCTGCCAAGAAAATATGGACTAGTGACGAGGACAAGTACAGGTGGGTGGCTGACCCAAAGATTAACATTAAGGCGACTGCTTTCATCGATAGGTTTAAAAGCCGTGTGTCTGAATCTGAGCATCAGATTGTGCTAGCAAGTCATCCAATATCCGCATGATAATGTGCGAAAACATTTTATCTATGCTACCTGTGAGACAGTGAGAGTGCTACTACTATCTGCAGCTGCAGTTACCGGTTGCTTTCAAATTTTAGTATACGTGAATTAAATCAAAGTTATATATATCAATGAAATAAATATTTAATTTTTATTAATTAACAATTTTCTATCAGTTAAGCTTTTGATTCTTCTACACTTGTCGGTTCATCTCAACATATTAACCAACTGTAATTTGATGTTTCGCCCTGATTGCATGCCGGAGCATTCTAATTAATGTATATATATCTAAATGTTTTCAACTGAACAACAACAAAGGTATTTTTCTATACGGACTTTTACCCTCAATTTTTATTTTATTAGAATTCTATGTTATGTGGATTTTGAACAAGGGATTAAAATATTTACTGGTTTGCCGTCCGTAAAAAATATACGTAGGTAATCGTTTACATTTTATTTAATTTGTTTTTTTGATGTATTACCATACCCCAAACAGGGTTAGGGTTAGGGTTAGGGCTAGGGGTTAGGCCTAGGGTTAGGTTCAGGTGTAAGAGCACTTGGATTTAAGAACTTGTTGATGCTTTATGATTGATTTGTGTTTTAACAAATTTCTTTCAGATCCTCCCAAACCTAAGATATTTTAAAAAATCAATAAATAAGTCTCTATGGGATCCAATGTTTGCAATATTTTAATAGGAAGAGATGAATTCGAATATTTTTATAGGAAGAGATGATTATAACGTTAACACGCTGAATATTGATACTAAATCTTGTTCTTATCCAATGGGATATAGAGCAAAGAAAAAGGAATACTCGAGTATTCTCTTTATATAATACCTTAAAAATTGTTGATTTTCTCCTCTTTGCTTCTTTTTATATCAAAAGAGATATGCATGCCATATTTGTAAATTGTAAGATTGTTCTTTCGTACACATGGTGCGTCTTAAGATTGAATACATGTTTAAAGATAGTCACAGCTCTCGCGAGTGTTTTATCTTGTCATAATTTTTCCAGAACTTCCACATATAAAAAATATTGTAGTGGATGAACTGCCAGAGAGATTTTGCATGGGTGTTTGTGGATTTCGAATAAAACACGAGGATTAGGGCATCTTTATCATTATATAAATATTTTTATTTTACTATCCTATGTCGGTTTCCAAGAATGACTAACCGTGCTTTATATCTCTCGATACTGCCATTTGAATTGTACTTGATCCGATATACCCATTTGGACTTGGGTCATCTACGATATTTTCTGGGACTCGAGATTGCTAGAAATGATGTCGGCTTATTTTTGTCCCAAAGAAAATACACTCTCGACATTCTTTCCGAAGCTGGTTTACTTGCCGCAAAGCCCTCTGACATTCCAATGGAGCAGCACCACGCTTAGCCCAAACAGAGTCTTCGGATTATGCAGACCCGGAACAATATCGGCGGCTCATTGGTCGCCTCATCTACTTGACCATAACGCGGCCAGAAATATCCTACTCCGTTCAAACGTTAGCTCAATTCATGCAAAAGCCTAAACATGATCATTGGACAGCCAGCTATTCGTCTACTTCATTATTTAAAAGCGGCACCAGGGAAAGGCTTGCTTCTTGCATCTGACAGCCAGCTCCAGCTAAATGCATTCTGTGACTCAGACTGGGCCGCTTGCCCCACAACGAGACGCTCCATCACAGGCTTCTTCGTTCAGCTTGGGCATACACCGATTTCATGGAAACGAAGAAAACAACATACGGTATCTCGATCATCCGCAGAAGCGGAATATCGCTCCATGGCGTCTGTCACGTGTGAATTGATTTGGCTAAAATCTCTCTTATTATCCCTCGGCGTCGAACATCCTCAGCCAATGAAGCTATTCTGTGACAGTCAAGCGGCCTTACATATTGCCGCTAATCCTGTATTTCACGAACGCACGAAGCACATAGAAATCGACTGCCACCTTATCCGCGATCAGATTCATAATGGAAATATATCGACATCTCACATATCCACAGCACAGCAACCGGCAGATTTATTTACAAAAGCACTTGGAAAAACACAATTTATTTATCTCGTAGGCAAGTTGGCATGATCGATCCTCACCCTCCAACTTGAGGGGGAGTATTGACAGAGGCACAATCACAGGAACACAATCACAGGAATCATTGACCGATGCACAATTACAGCCATGCAAATATTGACAGCCATGCAAATACTGAAACCGTGTCCGAAATTATTGTGCATTGCCTAATTTAGTGACTCTTTGTAAACAGTATATATTGTATAGTTCAAATGAATAATACTCAGATTCATTCTCCATAACAACCTTTCTTATTCTTTCATGATAAGTTAGTGGTGAAATATATCAAGTAACTAATGTATGGACAAAATATATAGCAACAATGGAACTTAAAATCCAACACGATCGAAGTTGTAATCAAGCTGGTCTCTGTATAATTGTATGTACTTATTTGTTGACCAAATGAAGGGATCAAAATAATTTCCAAGCTTTTTAAGTAACGAGACTTACATGATTTGGTGTCTATATATTCTTCCTTGAAGATCAAAATCCTGATAATTGTTCTTTGCAGCAAATGCTTATAACGTATAAGACTTGGACACATCTTTTTTTTGCAAAAATCAACCACAAAATCCTCTAGATTCCTTTTGTAAGATCAAAATTCGTTGCTTTCTTCTAGATCGAGTTCCTGTATATATTAACAGATGATACGTACCATTGATGAGTTTTGCTCGTGACGTATATGATTTTTCGCCACTTGACGTCGTTTCCTAAATTTATTTTAAAATTTTAGATTTTTCTTTTAATTTGTCTATTCAATCAATTATTGATATAGTTTTTCTCACACAATTTTAATATTATGTAAAATTTAGGGGTTTTTTAGCGAAAACTACCCTTTCAATACGTCAATTTGAACAAAACCACCCTTTTTTCAATAAATATCAAAACTATTTAATATGACTTTTTCAACAGGTCAACAGGTAATTCTGACCGTTGACTTTGGTTGACTTATAATAAAAATTAATAAAAAAAGTTTTTTTTGCTAAAACCACCCTTCCAATACCATAATTTAATTAAAACCCCCTTCCAAAAATATTTGACTTAACCATCCACAAACTATTTAATATGACTTTTCAATAGGTTTACATCGTTGACTTCGGTTGATTTATAATAAAAATCATAATTGGTAATTTACGTACTAATTACCAAATAATTTCATTGAGTTCGGTTGACTTACCAAATCTACAAACTAATTATTCTAATTAATTTTATTTACTCTAAAACCTAATTGATAATTTACGGACTACTCAATAAAACTAATTGAAAATCCTAAAAATAAAATTCGTCAAACTTCTTATACCTAATTGTATTTCATGAAATTCTAGGATCGAGATCGGTCGTAAAGGGCTTATGTGAAATACATATGGTAGTGAGGAGTTTGACAAATTTTGTTTTTAGGATTTTCGATTAATTTCATTGATTAATCCGTAAATTACCAATTAGGTTTTAGAGTAAACAAAATTAATTAAAATAATTACGCCGTACATATGGTAAGTCAACCGAAGTCAATGAAATTGATTTTGTGGATATGTCAACCAAAGTCAATGAAATTAATTTGGTAATTAGTCCGTAAATTACCAATTATGATTTTTATTTTTTTTATTATAAACCTATTGAAAAAGTCATATTAAATAGTTTTCATATTTGTGGGTGGTTAAGTCAAAAAAATTTGAAGGGGTTGTTTTGATTAAATTGTGTAAATTGGAAGGGTGGTTTTATACAAAAAACTCAAATTGTCATTATAAGTCTACAGAAGTCAACGATCAGAATTACCGGTTGACCTTTTGAAAAAGTCATATTAAATAGTTTTGATATTTGTGGGTGGTTAAGTCAAATTTTTTTTTGAAGGGATGATTTTGTTCAAATTGATGTATTGGAAGGGTGGTTTTCGGTAAAAAAACCCTAAAATTTAAGGACTTCTTCAATTCATTTTCAAAGCCTCGGTATTAGGCAGAATTATCAAATTCTTGAACTTTTTTATTTGCTTGTCCAAGCATGTTGCATCAGAATAAGATACACAATTATCCAAGTGTAACTTTTACCGACTCCATGAATAATATTTAGCATTAAAGTAACGCCGGTTCCAACTATGTTTCCTCATTGATCCATGAATGTGTAAAGTACTGTTGTCAATGCAATATGTTGATGACCGAACAAAATCATATTTTTATTTATGGACACTTTTCCGGAATCCCTTGGTTTTAATGGTCTTAGACAACAAGGATGGCGGAGGCTGTGAAGATGGCGTTAGACGTGGAAGTGTTTGGATATTGTCTCCACCAACAATAATTTCTCTCGGACGCTTACCATCAGAGCTAACCGGCGGTATTGGTGTTTGAGCTTGAACTCTGTCACCAGCATTACTAGTAGTTGCTTTTGAATATGACTTGCATGATTTTGAAGGTTCGCCAGATACCATATTTTTTACACCTTAGCTGATGAAGATAATGAGTTAGTTGTAGTTGAATATTTAAAACAGGAAAATAAAATCGAGAATTCCATGAGGACAATCAATGCAATCAAGAACATGCTGAGAGATGCATATGAATGCTTCTTTAAGAACATTTTAAAACAATATTTATTGTAAGCCACGCATAAAACCTTAAATATTGTGTGAAGAAAACCTTCATATATTACAAATAACTTTACATATTAGTGAGTGACGTAAGCAATTCAGCCAACGCATGAAAGCTTAAAATAAATCTAACAAGATAATAAACTTTTTAAAAAATCCTACGCGTAATTTAATAAAATCGACCAAACGACATCGTTTGCCTCGTTGTAATTTGTTGCACGCTGTATTCAAAATCCTCTGCTTACTAGAAGCTCCATGGAACTTGCATGCCATCCCAATCCTTAAACTCATTCACGTACAAAAACTCTCCACCACTTTCCTCCCCATCTACTCCACCAAGCTCATCACCAAACGTTGTCGTTTCACCAAATCCAAACTCACCATTACTTCCACTACTAGAAGCCGTAGCTACACTTGCACCACCACAAGCTGTGTAAGTTTTATTATTCTCACGCTGATGATGCACCAACAAGTTCAGCTTCGCCGCCGAGCCGTACAGCTTCAAGGCCGCGTTATCGTACGCTAACGCAGCCTCTTCGGACGTATTAAATGTGCCTAACCACAGCCTTGCACCACGGTTTGGTTCACGGATTTCGGCCACCCATTTTCCCCATGTTCTTTGCCTGACTCCTCTATAGTTACACAAAGCGTTCTCAGGGCCACCTTTCCCTTTCATGCAACCCTTCCTTGACCGTCCTGAGTAGACGACGTCGTTTGTGGGTTGGTTAGATCTGTGGATTACTCTTGTCCATGTGTTACTAAAGCTGTGTATAGATTTTGTGGGATTATTGATGAGGGAGGGTTTTTGAAGTGCGTAAATGTATTTGTTGGGAGGAGTAAAAGATTGATATTGACACGTGGGGATTGAGGGATGATGCCAAGTCATTTGGGCATGGTGACACGTGCCTATACACATGTCTTAATATCTTTATGTGTAGTTTTGAGTAATGAGTGTGAATAAGATCTTCACTTTTAAGAAATGATGTGTCTTCTCTCTTTACCCATTTGAGTTTAATTCTAAATTTATATCTATATTTATATTTATAATCATAGTACAGTTTTTTTTATAAATGAGGGCAAACGCCCAATGAGTGCAACACGAGGTTTTTAAAAGCTAAACAATAATTTAGCTTGACTCAATCTAACCGAAAGATACAAAGTTAACTGAAATAGCTAAACTGAATCATTTGCCTCGCACAGTACAATGCGAAAAATGAAAAAAACCGAAATTTAAACGTAGGAGCGTGACAGGTGTGCATAAAAACTTATTTTCCTCAACGTGAGGCTCCTTTAAAGAGGACACTCATAGCAAAGCATCCCAGAACTGCCGCCATCATAGCTAATAATTCCATAAAAAGACGAAAAGAAACAAAAGGAAAATGAAGGAAGAGAAATAAAATTGAGGGAAGGAAAAAAGGAAGTTGAAATTGAGAGAAACCTCCCTCAAAGAAGAAGAGAATGCATATTTTACAACTTTATGAACTTGTGTAAATTTTTAAAATATTTCCAAATGATGGTAAAAACAAATACTTCATGACAGGTGAATGCAACACCAAGCACAGTACTACATTAATGTGTAGTGTTAAACAGTCTATTTATGTTTTTCATACAGACTGTCATTAATTGAGGATAAAACGACCAGATATTAACAGTAGATCAGAGTGCATAGTATTTGATAAAGTTGTTGATCGAGACATGAAACTCCAGGATTAACTTAAAGAGCAGATGACATGCCATCAGAAGTGTCCTCTTCCACAGTTTCTCTGATGTTCAAGTTCTTGGTTGAGGGCAGTCCAGCAACAGGTTCAGCTTCAATGCCACATTCATTAGTTCCTCTTCTGATCTTGAATAAACCATCCTGGATTGAAAATGTAAATTAGTAACACCAACTTACATAACAAATTAATAACATGTTCAATACTTAAACTTAGGGTGCATCAAACTCCAGCAATATTCCATTGCTTAGGCAACTCGGAAAAATTACTAGAAGTGATTTACTAAAAAGAATCTCTGTAAGATAAACTTAATTTAGTATGCATCTCACTGAAATAGCATATCAAATATTAAACTGAAAAGCATTCACTTTACTTGTTCGTAGCAAAGAGATCGAAAAAGATTTTAAGTTAGTAGAATAGGGTAAGGGTGCATAAGATACCTCTCCCCAGCCCTTGTTCCACTGGTTAGCGATGAGCTGTGACAAGAGAACAATTGATCAGTTTCATGTTTTGACAAAATTTTTTTTAACGGTTGTCAATGAGTAAATAAACTTACCCAATAATCTTCACCTTCTTCGGATGTTCCCCAACCAATCAATTTCACAGCATGCCCTCCCATAACATCACCTGTGATGTGCTTATAGACTCCTGATTTATAGTGGGCGAAGTCCTGTCAAACAATATTTGAATGTTAAGTTAAGGTGAATGGATTTTCTTCAAAAGCGAAAATAAATAGACGCGCCTGTGAACTGAGTTAATCATAATAAGACTGAAATGGATTTGAGATAACATGCATAAAAATGAAGAGAAGTGATGAATCAAGGTAGTAAAGACTAATGTAATACCTCATATACAGTAAACGCAACTTCTATGGGTCCGTTTTTGTATAACTCGGCCATGATGTCTTGAGGTTCAGAACTAATTTTGTAAGCGCTAACACTGAAGTGCTTTGAGGATCGCCAGATCTGATTCTTGCTCACACACTTTCTTACACACTTAGGAGTAGGATAGGCAGGTTCGCAGCCAGGTGCGAGCACCAGTGTTGTCAAAGTAAGGATCACACTATCAAGTTTAGGAAATTGAGAAGTGGAATTCATTAATTAGCATCATAGAAACGAGAGTAAACATTGGGAAGAACACAGTCTACAATAACAGGTGTGTACCTCCTCGGTGACAACACCATGATGCTTAAAGTACCGCCATGCGGAGATAGGGTAGCCACCATTACAGCCAGCACCACACATGAATCCACAGCAAGCTAAGAGATCATTGACTGACAAAGAAGTGTTCTATCACCAAAACAAATACAAGACATAACTAAGATGATGTAAAAGCATGAAAGTGTCGCAACAGTATTGAATAAACAGTAAACACTAAATTACCGTTCCAAACTGAATACAAAAACGATCAGACAGTGATTCAACAGCAGCAAAAGCCCAGCAAGACCCACAGTGACCCTGATCTGTAAAATGTGGCAAAAGCAATTTTAGATCACTTTATGGTAACAATCGACTAACAATATCTAGTATAAATAAATACAGGAACCGACCAAGGATTCTGCTGATGGTGCTGCATTTGGGCCAAGCTGTTCGAGCATCAAACTCTTTAGGCAACTTCAGCGACCTGTCATGACTTACAACTGGAGTAGCATCTAGTAAAGATCGAGGAGTTGGTTTAACACCAAGTATGTGCTTAAACTGGCTAACCTGCAGAAGTCACATCGCACAAAAGTTGGATAAAAATTAGAAAAAGGACCCAAAACTATCAACTGCTACACAACACCGAAAAAAGTAAACATCGTGACTTTTAGCTATTCCAAAAAAAAGGAAAGCACAGAAAGAAGGAGAAGCTCACAGAGTAGTTGGAGAACTTGGGGTTGATAGCAGCCTTCCATCCAGCGTTAGGGTGTTCATTAACCGTCCTAACAATAGAATCCTACATACCCAACAACAGACAATGGTTCACACCACACTGAGCTAAAAGCATATGCACACTGCTGCTCACTTAACCATCAATAGATAAATAAATGAGGCATATCAAGCTTCAGTTGTGAATGTGGTACCTGCAGTATGTGCGAATTAAGCTTCAGTTGTGAATGTGGCTCCGCAGCTCCAACCTGCAGACACATCACAAATTTACCTATAAGCAAAATCATTTGAATAAATTACTAATCTACAACCCTATCGAGCCACCCCTTATGAACCCGGCGAATCAATAGTAATTTTATTTCTATAAATCCATTACACCATGTCTGTCTTAACCAAATCATTTAATCCAAAAGAGACGCTCACAGCAAAGCATCAAACAATAACCTAAAAATCCAAACTTGAAGCAAAAACAATAATCCTCGACTGCAAACACATATGAAACAACAGATAAACATGATCAACAAATTATGAACCTTAAAGCAAAAATGAAACTTAACTATCAAATGAAAAAAAATCAAACTTTACTCCAAAATCCAACACCAAACAAAACCCTAAAAACAAAGCCAATAGATTCAATCAAAGAGACCCAAATCGATTAAAACCCAATACCTTATTCTGGAATTGGAACACATCACACAAGCATAAGATCAACAAAATCGCAACACAAAGCCGCTTCTGCTGCTGCCCCATTTTCAACTCGATCCGATCAGAAACTCAGAATCAAACAGCTACCAAGATTTTTGGAGTATCGAATCGAAGTTTATCTAAGAACCAATCTTGTTGGATCAAGGAACGTATAAAGTACAGATTTTTTAGGTTGTTTTATTGGTTTGCGTATCGATGTTTGCTCAAAATATCTAAGCTGGTCTATCAAAGTAACCAATGAGGATATGACACGTGTATTCCAAACGGAATCCAACCAATGAGTCGTTGCAACATTACCCTGTTTGAAAGGTTTGCTGGTTATATTGGGCCTGTCACGCTTCCGCATGAAGCTGGGTCGATTCAGTACGTGGGCCTTTGAAACGATGGACCGGCCCAAATATATTTTGACACATGAACGGTTATTCTGTTATTGTATTAATCCGTTGTCATAATGAATACCGATTGTTTTAATGGTTAATTACAAAATAAATATTGATTATCATTCGATTCATATTTTTTGGAAGGGAAAATCTAAACTGCTGCTCTTCACAAATGCATAAATTTATGGTCGAACACAGTAGCCTGCAAATCACGACAACCAGATGCGACCGCAACATCATAATATAAAATGCTCGATCGAATTAGAGAATTTCAACTTCAAATTGTTTAGAAAATATTCGAATCCATTACCTTACGAGGTCTTAACCTCATGCTCGAATTTTTTTTGGAACAAATTGTAGAAAAATCATCACGTAGCACCATTAAAATTTATAATGTTTTTTACATCTTTGGACGCTCATCAAGAATTGTTTTTAATGAACCCTTAATTTTACTAAGAAAATTGGATTCGATTTGGTGCAGGGCAGCTATTTGTTGCGAGCATCAAAACGACGTCACTTTGAAATTATTTACTATAATTCTACGTAGTTTTGGATGAATCTTTACCAAAACTCGCTGCAAATTGATATTGCAACTGTGGATCTGAATCTAAAACATTGATTTTGGAAGTTGTATCAACTACTTTTATATAAAAATTGACCAATTACCATATCATAGACTACTTGAATATAAATAAAAGAGGTACATTTCCAATAATGACAATAAATATGTGATAAAGATTCATCATAATATCACAAATCACAATCATCTATTAAAGTTAATATGAAGATTCAGTTGAGTGTTTAATTAGGTTAGGCATCCATGAGCTTAACATTCATATTTCATGATCACTGATCACTGAAAATTCTAATTTGGTGCCTTGTCATGTACTACAAAAACATCCCACTAAGGTTACCTTACTTGGGAATCTACTAGAAAGGCACAATTACCTGATATACACCAAACATTCCACATCTCAACTTCCCATTCAGAAATCACCAGTGCATAATTAACAACATTAAATGTGATCCAAACACCAAATTGTATAGAGTACAAAAAGTAATGGGAAAAGGAATTATACAACAAATAAAGTAACATATTTGTCAAAATGTGATGCACTTAATTTTTGTTCATAGCTTATATTGATATCCAAATGTGGATTTGATTAGGTATCCAATGACAAATACCACATTTATAAAAGAAATGATACCAAATGTTTAAAATTATCACCATAATAATCCAATTACAATGAACACATTAAATGTTAAAAAAGGTTTAACTTCATTTTGATTTGTTTCTTGTTGCATTTAAGGGAAGAAATATTAAGTTGTGCTAAATTCCTCCAAAAGTGTATCATAGTATTTAAGTGGAATGAGTCATTGTTCTATAAATAATTGATATTTACCTTTTAAATAAATATCACATAATCAAATACTTTAATGGCTTGAAACTTTTATGTACATACACAATTTCAATATTTAAACTTTTTATTCTCAAAGAAACTTCGATTAAAAAGTTATATCAGAGGTTAGTTCACTTGACAAGAGAAGAGGTCATATATGTCAATCAAATCCGATTTCAATTCCTGGTAAAGTCGAAACAAAGAATTCTACAATTTGTCGAATCAGAACAGAATTTCTGTAGGATATAATAAAAATGAATAAATAACTTGAATCTAATAAATAATATTTTTAAAAAAACTTGAATATGCACACTTTACCCATTTTATAAAGAAGGATTCTGATATCAAAAAAAGAAGGATTCCAATTATTATACAGTACTTTACATAAAAGAAAATTATTAATATAAAATATCAGATTCAATTACTCATAGCTGAAACAAAGCAAAAACCCAAATCTGTCATCTTTTAAATTATATTTCAATCCTCAATTTTATAGTATTTACGATTTAACCCCATCCAACTCCTGGAATCAAAACCCATTCAACCACGATCAGCCAGAAAACTCAACGACACACGGTCGAAGAGGAGAGAGAAAAACCAAGTAACACCACCACATCATCTCTTTATCGAAATCGACCGATCAATCAATTTATTCTCACAGTTGGTCATCGACTGAACAACCCCATTTCATAAAAATCAATCTTGATGGCGAAGACGACGGACACACCGTCCGACACCGATCTCAGAAAGCGTGTCGGCGGCGGCGTCATGGAGCTTAAACGGGAATTGAAGCGATTAGTGGAAGCGATTGTTGTTAAAGGAGATGATGATGAGGAAGAAAGTGATGTTGAAGATCAGGCTTTGAAGGTGTTGAGTGCTTTGAAGGAGATGAAGAAAGCCAATAGGAAATCTGGTTCGATTTCTTTAGGGAATGTTTCTGTTCCTGATGAATTTCGTTGCCCAATTTCGAAACAGTTGATGGCCGATCCTGTCGTCCTCTCCACTGGCTTGGTTTGTGCCCATTCGTTGCTTCATTTCTTGATTTCAAGATTTGATTTTTAATTTTGTTTCTTGTTCTTTTTTATCAATTTGGTTGAATTTTGAGATTTTTCCTGATTTGGATTTGAGAATTTTTTGTCTTGATTTTTCCTGATTTTGATGGACTACTGTTATTGTTGTTTGGGTGAGAATTAGTTTGATGACTGATGCTGTTTGGGTGTTTGTTTTACGTTGTGCAGACATATGATCGGGCGTTTATTCAGAAGTGGTTGAAGGAGGGGCACAGGACGTGTCCACAAACGCAGCAGGTGCTTTCACATACAATTTTGACACCGAATGTTTTGGTGCGTGAGTTGATAGCAAAGTGGTGTGTGAAGAATGGGATTGTGCCGCCAAAGCCTGTGGCGGTGTTGGAAGAGGAATTAGTGACGGAGGCTGAACGTGATCGGTTGAAGATGCTACTGAGAAGATGTCTTCGTCTTTGAGTGTGCAGAAGGAGGCTGCGAAAGAGATGAGGCTGCTTACGAAGAGGATGCCTTCTTTTAGAGCTCTTTTTGGTGAGTCGGCGGATGCTGTTATGAAGTTGCTGAATCCGTTGTCTCCTGGCGTGGTTGATGCTGATTCTGATCTACATGAGGATTTGGTGACGACGGTTTTGAATCTTTCAATTCATGATAGTAACAAGAAAATGGTTGGAGAAAACCCGATTGTCATTCCTCTACTTATTGAATCGTTGAAAGGAAAAACTGTGGAGATTAGGAGAAATGCTGCTGCGGCGCTTTTCACGTTGTCGGCGCTTGATTCAAACAAGCAAATTATCGGGAAACAAGGCGCGATGGGGCCTTTGATTGAACTTCTTGAAGAAGGACATCCGCTAGCTATTAAAGATGCTGCTTCCGCAATCTTTAACTTGTGCATCTTGTCCGAAAACAAGGTAAGAGCAATCCGCGAAGGTGCTATACAAGCTATCTTGAAAAAAATCAAGGATCAAATGCTTGTGGAAGAGCTGTTGGCTATTCTAGCTATGCTTTCAGGCCATCCAAAAGCTGTTGAAGAAATGTGCGTTCATGGCGCTGTTGGATGCCTACTCAACATCCTTCGAGAAAGTGAATGTGAACGTAACAAGGAAAACTGTGTCGTGATTCTTTACACGATTTGTTACTACGACCGATCCAAGTTGAGACAAGTAAGGGTTGAAGAGGACGATTATGCCACAATCTCAAAGGTGGCGCAACATGGGACTTCCAGAGCCCAAAGAAAGGCCAATGGCATTCTTGAGAGGCTACATAAAGTTACTTCGGTGACCCACACCACCTGATCATTGTTGCAATTTCGTCAGGTATTGAGTACCAAACTCTTGTATATTCTCGTTTTGCATCTTGATATCTTTATATTTCTACAAACCTACCGTCAGTCCGTCGCATACATACTCGTTTCTTCTGTAAATTCATGCTTGTGTGTCTTAGTTTCGTTATTAGTAGGCTCATATATTAGGCCGATACAGATTAGGAGAACTGAACCTTCATCTTTTTCATACAAAATAAAATCTACCCTTGTCGTATTTTAGTACTTTGCTAACCTTACTCATTACCTTTTGAATACTTTTAACCTATTGGTAAAACCATTTTACTATTTGATGGAAGTGTGTGTCGGCATTATCTTAACACGCATATAATCCTTAACCGCACTAGGTGATTAGTAGGTCGGTGAATGATTAATTTAGCTTGAGATAAGGATAGAAATCATAATGAATGGATTAAAACGTCATACCTAATGTGGGTTTTGCTGACTAGTTATTTCATTAGCCGTCAATGCTACTAAGTGCTAAGTGCTAAACTATATTTTTTTGGGGTGAGTAACATGAATGAGTCCTTTTCTATATGCTGTTTTCTTTTATATTTATGCATACATGGATATACACTTCGCTGATAATTATTAATTACTTTTCGCTTGGTAAATGTTTATGGATTTGATTATAGAATTCCAACATATAGATTTGCCGACATGTGATTTTCTATGTTTATATAAGTAATTCAAAAGAAAGGTGAAGCATGATCATACATTGTTTGGTTGTTGTCGAACTTTAGGAGGACTTGTTTTATATTCATACTTTGTAGTCAAGCCGCGAGATATGGCCGTCTCACCTACTAAGCTAATTAGTTTGACTCTTTTGTGTTAGTAGGTCCTTTGTGTCACGCACGACTAATGCATCACTGTTTGACTCTAATGTTTTTAGATAGTAGTGTATCAATATTATCAATACGACTAATATTTTTAGTTGGTATTTAATTTGAATAATCAGTTGCAGCATATTTCAGTTGACCAAACTAGTTCAGTTATTGTCCTAGCGCAACAATGGCTGTACGTTAAAATGGATGAAGGTATTATTATGGTGCTCTTTCCTTTGATGTGAACTAAATTTTGAGTCAATAGATGCTAACCTTTAGTCCATTTTTAGTTCCTTAAATGTCCTAGAAAGGGTCTAGTTCAAGCTTTTAGGTTGATACTGAAAGAATAGATACACCAACCATTTGTGGCACTTTAATTCTTACCTACATATTCGACTTGAATAATAGCATGACATAACTAACATGATTCAGCAAGTTTTGAAAAAAACCGAAGGAAGATTCTCTGGTTCAGTTTTGTTAGTTGGTCATTTCTAACTGTCTCAGTTTTAACTAATAACTACTATTAAGGATAAGGATTACAAGAGTAACTTATGAGTTTCGTCTTCCGGTAGGTAAAAAGTATCATTTCCAATGTTTGGTGAATGTTCTTATATGTAACTTTTTCATTTCGAAAGGTTCTAACTTTGGAATTTACCCTACTCGAGTATGTATGGTCTCTACTTTTACCCATTCTTTACATGCCAAGGACTGTTTTTAACTATTTTTTTGAAGTCATGGATTATTGTACTTTTTCCTTATTGTAGATGATAGTATGTTTGAAAAGATGAAAGTAGGGAAGAAACTGTTGAGCAAATTCTAGTGGCTCTAGAACGGAATTGGTATGGTGATATGAGTCAATCATGCAGTTAATTAAGAGTTTTGTTTTGGATTTGGATTTTTGTGAGATTCTTGATGACAAGAATGTGTATGTGATTATTATATGTATGGTGGTTGACAAGCAACAGCCCATGTAATATAATGAATTGTTAATGGTGAAGGTGGTGGTGGTCCATGTTTTCACATTCCCTTGTTGCACATATTTTTAAATGTTTACCAGGTTCAAATATATTGAAATAAATGAGAAAAATAGATTCAAACTATTTTAAATATCCCTTTATTTTAAAATACCCAGTTAATTGCATTTACGATAAGTGTGTTTTTTGTTTGTTTTTGGTCGCAAAAGAAACCTTAAATCACTCAGAGACCACCAACAGACCGGTTTTGATGTCAGCTTTATATCTTTAATAAGGGAAAGCATGTTCCTTGAATCACAAACATTGACCAAAGAAATCCATAATTGAGACGCAAAATTAAATTCCCAAGTACCTTTTTTCTCTTTTTGAACGGCTACTTAAAATTTCAAATGCTTAATTACATGCTGATCATACTGAGTAAAAATGTATCATGTGAGACATTAGTAACATAATCAAGTTACACTATGTTTCTTGATACTAGTAATCGATGCACATCATTTGATTTGATGTATAAAATTATATCAGTTATAAGTAAATATGACTTCACATTTGCAAACATCAATTCAATACTTAATTTCCGTATATATAGACCAAAAACCTTACGTACAGTTACACAATTTACCTGCTTAAGTTACCCTATTACTTGGAATGATTTCTTTGATAACGTGGGCTCAAATTTTGGAACGTTAGAGAACGTTAGTGTTGACAATGTGAACTATTCCCTCAACCAAAAGGACCACAAGAACAAAAAATATGCATACAAAAGCAAATGCAATCATGAATTGGATCGAATATTTGCATGTTTGTTGATCTTGTTGGAAAATCAACAAAATTTGTTTGGAGGGTTGTTAGGAGTTACTCAATGCCATTATGCATGCCCATACTAATTTAAATGCTAGCCACCAAAGTTGCTGCCTTTTTTAACAAGTTGCTTGAACAATGTGATTACGTGTATACTTTCATTCTTCACCTAGTAGCAGCTTCTTATTTTTGTTCAAGTGACTGAAATCAAATTTCTGCACGGTGTGTACTAGATAGATAATATGTAATTATATGGACAAAGGGCATTTTTCTCTTTTAATTTATCGAAAATTTTAGAGAGATGAAAAAACCTTTCGAAAATACTGAATGCGGAAAGAAGTCCAAAAAATAAACAAACTTCTTTAATCAATGATTACAACAATGTAGGATGAAATGGATAGAGTACCATAGTAAAAAAGTTCATTCTAGACCTAAACAATGTTAGTACTTTTGAATCAAACTATGTCAGTGACTATGAATACATGGCACGCTCAATCAACAATTTGTTGTGTGCAAAATAATACAGTCTTCTAGTTTTGGTCGTAAAAATTATATGTTTATTTACATGCAGCTTCTTAAAATGTTGACTCAGGTAGCAGGAACTGAAGGACTGTACAAAGATGTCAGCATTTTGGTCTTCTTGGTTTAGGACCCAGTGCACAGGATTCTGCGTCGCTAACATCATCATCTTTATCTTTAGTATAAAACTGATTCCGGGTTAACGTGCATGGTGAGCTTCTTTCTTCGGTTCTACTTATCTTTGTTGATCTTTTGCTCGTTGCGCTAGGAGCGTTCCTTTTTACAGCGTTTGTTGGTCCAACGTTAGATTTATGCAATGTGTTTTTTCTTGCAGCTTGCGCAATTGCATTCTTTTGTTTGACTAGTAAGTCTGAATTCTTTCCAATTACAATCCACCGTCCATTTTGATAGCATAGTCGGACTCGAATCGAATCAATGCCAACTCTCAAGTTCTTCATCAACCCACCCACGCGAAGTATATACTCATTGTTCCCCAAAACCTCCAATACTAGTGCCAACTTCCATTCAAAGTTATGATAAACATGCACAACATCTCCACGTTCACAATTCTCAAACTGAACCAACGGCGGACGAGGTCTGATCCACTCTCCAAACACCCTCTCTTCTAACACACCATTCACATGCCCTCCATCATATCGAACGCTATAAACATTACCTCCATGAACCCCAACTATACGCGCAAGAAGCCATGATTCCTCCGATGCCCTGCTCGTCTTCAAAACCTCCACTTGATCACCCTTTACGTAGGGCATCATGAACATCATCACCATCTCCTTGGTTAACAATATGTTAATTTTTCCACGGTAAAAAACGAGTTAAGTTGTAGTAGCTGATGTTGTATCACTCAATAAAAGTACATATAGTAAAATATGAGAAGCTAGCTTGTTTCCAAAATCATAAACCTTGTTTCTAAAAATAAAACAAGATACTGTCTAATCCATATCCTAAAATAACCAACCTTAGCTAACACATTCAAATCATTCAGTGGATCATAAGTCTAACAGCCAACACTTGAGTTTGGAAATTATTTTTGTGTAAATAAATATAGAAGGAAAAATTGGCGGTGGTAAACTGATTTTGTTAACGCGTTGTTAAAATTAATATTTCTGTACTCAACATATTAAAATATTGAACTATAAAAAATTAAGAATTTTAAAAAATTGATTTATAGTTTCAATTAAAGATGAAAATACAATCCTAGCTTAAGAAAATAAATATTTTAGAAATAAAAAAATGTAAAATACGTGCCAATCTTTTTTTAGATATGAAGAGTAATTTTTTTAAAACGGCTCTTCATAATACTTTTCTTCATAAATAATGCAATAAATATATTAAATTCATTTATGGGCAAACTAATAAATATTCACATAGATGTAACTCACGCACAAACAAGCATTGCGGGTTGATGTTTATTAAAGGCAACAACACACTTTGAATTCGGCATAGGGTTTGATTTAGGGTTTATGGTAGTGAACAAAGTCATATTGCAACTAATAATGATGTCATTTTGATATATATTTTTTCAATTTTTTTTCTTTTGAATGAGTTCGTTTTGAACTGGCATAAAGCATTGTTCGTGCATCGGATTCGTGTAAAATATTGTTCACTTATAATCAAATCAACTGTTAGTTCCTTCATAATTTTAAATTTTATTATTATATTATTTTTCTCTGGTCTTGAATTACTTCTAATTTGAATCCTTTACTCTGTTTAAATGTTTAGGTGTCATTTCGTTTAGTTGATTATCTTACATCTTAGAGTAACAATCTCAATTGAATATAGGGTTTTTAAGCAATAACCACCCGTTCAATATCAATTTTTTGACAAAACCACCCTTTCAAAAAAAAAATTGACTTAACCACCCATTAATTTTGAAACTATTAATTTTGACACCCAAATACTGTTCCGACGACTTATTCCGGTAAAATTGACGTTGACTCGCAATTTTTTTGCCGAAAACCACCCCTTCAATACCTAATTTTTGACAAAACCACCCTCTCAAAAATAAAATTGAGTTAACCACCCATTAATTTGAGAACTATTAAATTTGACACCCAATCTAACTATTAATTTTTATTTAACGACCAATAATTTAGATTGAATATCGTATCTCAACCAATCCATTTTATATAATTTCAAATTAATATAAGTTAATGACCAATCCATTAATCTAACTATTAATTTTTACTTGAACTATTAAATAAAAATTTATATAATTTCAAATAAAAATTAATAGTTAGATTGGTCATTAACTATTAAATTTGAAACCCGATCTAACTATTAACTTTTATTTAATGACCAATATAGTTAATCATCAATCCATTAATCTAAATATTAATTTTTACTTGAAGTGTTTATTTAATAACCAGTAACTATTAATAAACAAATTAATAGTTAGATTAATTTGTTTATTAATAGTTAGATTAATGGATTGGTCATTAACTTATATTGGTCATTAAATAAAAGTTAATAGTTAGATTAATGGATTGGTCATTAACTTATATTAATTTGAAATTATATAAAAATGGATTGGTTGAGATAAAATATTCAAACTTAATAATTGGTCATTCTTTTAAAAATTAATAGTTAGATTGGGTGTCAAATTTAATAGTTCTCAAATTAGTGGGTGGTTAACTCAAATTTTTTTTTAGAGGGTGGTTTTGTCAAAAATTAGGTATTGAAGAGGTGGTTTTCGGTAAAAAAAATTGTGAGTCAACGAAGTCAACGTCAATTTTACCGGAATAAGTCGTCGGAACAGTATTTGGGTGTCAAAATTAATAGTTTCAAAATCAATGGGTGGTTAAGTCAAAAAAAAAAATTGAGAGGGTGGTTTTGTCAAAAAATTGGTATTGAACGGGTGGTTATCGCTTAAAAACCCTTGAATATATGCTGTTAAATGAAATGATTTTCATTTCTTCTACATGCTTAATTTAGAAGTCTATCCCACGCTACTTATTTCGTTTGGCTATCATGTTCCTGATGGGATTATGTATAATAAAGTACTCTTTTATAGGCAACATGTCTTGCCTTTTGTTATTGTTCTCTGTTTGTATGTTACAATGGAGTATTGGCATGATGCATGATCGATGAACTGATGAATTATGCCGCAGAAGTAATTCAACGCGCGAGGATGGCATTTATGGCAATCCTTTTCATTCTGCCAAGCCAATCATGTTTGTCATGTTTCTATGTTTCTGTTGATTCTTTTTTTTTCATTTTTTGTTCAGGTAGGTGGAAAAGAAGTTGAGGAAAAATGAATTGATCATGTTTTTTGACATACTAGTAAGGTTGCGTGATCATGTTTTTCCTTACTTGTGTATCTGTGTTTATCGGCATATTTGTATTTGTTGACAGGAATTCAGCTTCCAAAACGATCTCATCAAACCTCGCTGTTTGCTGAGAGAGAAGGGATACTTATTGAACTTCGACAAAGCTTTACTCAGGTATACTGACAGAACGTCATGTATCAAGATATATAGAATTGATATACTACTACTGTTTTACAATTGTCAACAACATATCATCCTTGTAATACTCTATTTTCTTTTTCAATTATTGCTGGATAACAAAGTCATTGTTTTCGTGTATTTTCTATAATTTTCTAAGCATTTTTTCCAGCATAGTATTCTGCCTCAGTATTCAAAGATTGATGTACTGTACTTTTTTCAATCCAAGAGAAAATGTTGCAGATAATTTCAGAGCTGGAAAAAAAACATAAGTTCAGTTATAATCAAATCAACTGTTAGTTCCTTCATAATTTTAAATTTTATTAGTATAAACTTGTCCTTCAGGTTACAAGGCATGTTAATCAAGATATATTCCGTTTCGTGATAAAACATATATTCTTACACTAGCAAAACTTACCTGGATTTGGGATCAAATGTAGAATAAATATGTATGAGACCAAAATCAAAAAGCGAACATGGTAATTGAAGACCTAAATCAAAGTAATATATTGACCTTGACCAGAATGTAATAAGAATAAATGCATAAGTTCATATGAATTATAATATGACGACTGTACAAACTGATCAACTGAACTTCTACGTAATAACAATGTGAATGATTATAAACACATGAATAATGATCAATCAATAGGTTGCTAGGAGCTATTAATATACCGTCTTCTACTGTCCGTCGTTAGCGTATCGATATTCTAGGTGCAGGGCTCCGCACCACTAACATCATCAGCATCGTTAACATAGAAATGTTCTGCAAGTTTTTTAAGTATATCATTAATTGTGCAACCAGAATGGACGTTGAGATTGCAACTACCAACTGAGGACACATGACTATCTTCATGCATTGTGCATTCTGCTTCACTTAAGGTTGATATCTTTGCAGATGGATGGCTCATGTCTTGTTGTTCTGATCTCCTACCAGTTTCCGTGCAGGCCTTCTTTTGATTCTTGTTGAGCATACAGGTGAAGTTCTCTCCACAGTTTTACTTATCTTGGTTAATCTTCTACTCCCGGCCGTTTGGTGAATCTGGTCTGGTGCACTTGGGGCGCTCCTTTTCAATGCCTTTGTTCGTGCATTGTTAGATATGTGTTATATGACTTTGTTTGCAGCTTGCGCACTGAATTTCCTTTGCTTGATGCTTGGAGTCCTATATCGACGAATATTTAGTCGTTTTACATCAAAGTTTGATGTCCCTTTTCCAATAACGATCCATCGTCCATCTTGCCAGCAGTGTCTCACTCGAATCGAATCAGTACCAATTCTCAAGTTAATCATCGACCCACACACGAATAATGAATATTCCCTTTCCCGAGACCTCCAAGACTACTGCCAACTTCCATGAAAGGTCATGAAAAACATGCACTAAGTCTCCACGTTCCCAATTCTCAAACCAGACCAAAGGTGGACGAGGTCTTATGCATTTCCCAAACACCATCTCCTCCACTGCACCACTCTTGCCTTCTCCATCATACCAAACGTTGTAAACGTCATCATACTGCCTGAGCCAACATGTCTTGGGTTTGAGTCATGGGGTAGGAGTGAAATTCCTCTAATCCCTTTTAAAAAAAGGAAAAAAAACTACGCACGCGAGATGCCACGAATCCTCCAACACCCTATTCGTCTTGAAAACTTCCACTCGATCACCTTTCCTGTACGACATCATGAACATCACCACCTCCGAATGCAAAAGCAGGTTGTTAATTAACTTGTTTTTGGATAAAGTTGTAACAGTTTAATAAGAATATGAATATATTTAGTTTAATTTAGACTTTGTTTCCAAATTCTTACAGACTTTCAAAATTTGATTTTTGGATCACTGAGTAGATAATGTAACTGACCAGAACACACGCGGATTAGAAAAATCTGGAATTTTTCTTTGGATTTTATGTTAAGTTTCATGTTTCCAAAAAAATTCATGGCATAGGACTTGCCCCTAAAACCCTAAAGTTAAAAAAACCTAAAAGTAAAATGGCGGCAAATACTCAAAGGATTGAAGGAACACAAATAGGGGGCCAATTTGTACAAATTGAAACAAACGGGGTCTATCTATAATATAAATGAAACCAAAATATGCGATGAAGAAACCCTAAATTCGAACCTCGCCTCTGGTTTCACTCTTTGCTTCAGATATTCAGGCTTCGCCGCAGACTGATGGGGACTTCTTCTAACGTCGGCGGAGGAAGGATGGGAGGCGGAAAAGGTGTTGGAGTTGATAAAGAAGTGGACTTTGCTAACTATTTCTGCACTTATGCGTTTTTGTATCACCAGAAGGAGATGTTGTCTGATAGAGTTCGAATGGATGCTTATTTCAATTCTATTATGAAAATAAGCATCACTTTGAAGGAAAGGTTGTATATTTATGCTTTTTTGTTTCTGGGTTTTTCAATAAATTCATGTCTGTAGCTGGAGTTGAAGCAACTTGGATGTATTGTAGCTACCCAGTTGAGATTTTGCAGAAATTGATACAAGAATTTGGGTTTTTGGAATGTTTTAGAGTGTGTTGGATGTTGGAACTGGGAGTGGCATTCTTGCGATTTGGTCTGCTCAGGCTGGGGCAAGAAAGGTGTATGCGGTGGAGGCTACCAAGATGTCGGAGCATGCTAGAGCGTTAGTTAAAGCCAATAATTTAGAGGATGTGGTTGAAGTTATTGAAGGGTCAATTGAGGATGTCACGTTGCCTGAGAAAGGTAGATTTTCGAGGCTCTTGGGGTTGTTCTTTTCGGAGTTTAAGGTTATGATATTGTGTATGGTATGATGTTTTTTGCAGTTGACGTTATAATTTCTGAGTGGATGGGTTACTTTTTGCTTCGTGAATCTATGTTTGACTCTGTAATATGTGCACGCGAGCGTTGGCTGAAACCTAGTGGAGTCATGTGAGTTCCTCCATATATTTTAGACTGATGTAGTGGCTTAAAAACATTTTGATTTTGACATTAATTGATCATCACAGGTACCCTAGTCATGCTCGAATGTGGATGGCTCCAATCGTTTCCAGATTGGCTGATCAAAATCTGGATAAATATGAAGGGTCAATGGAAGACTGGCACTATTTTTCTGATGAAATGAAAATTGATTATGGTGTTAATATGAATGTTTTAACAGACTCTTACTCCGAAGAGCAGAAAAAATTCTTTCTTCAGGTGAGTAAATCATGTACAGTGCGTTCTCTTGAATGTTCGATGTTATCTTTCAAATATTTTTTTGCGATTTATATTTTCCTTTGTTAGTTCATTAAATAATATGTTGTTTCAAGATAGTTCAGCTGGTTTATTTGTTTGCAGACTACGCTCTGGAGCAATCTTCACCCAAACCAAGTTATTGGAACTCCTGCCGTTGTAAAAGAAATTGATTGTTCTACTGCAACTGTGGATGAGATCCTTGAAGTCAGATCACAATTTACTTCTTCAATCAGTGTGGGTGATGAAAGACTTAGTGCACTGGGTGGGTAGTTTGACGTCCATTTTCGGGTATACTAGTGTGTTATTTTTTTCTTCGTGTACTTGCTATTGTGTGCTGTGAAATTGTAGGTCGCTGAAGTTTCTATCTCTGTTATATTAGGGCAGTGAGCAGAACCCAGCTATACAAGAGGTTGAGTTAACTACTGCTCCAAGTCAGGATAAAGGAACACATTGGGGCCAGCAGGTTTGTGTCTGAGTTTGCTTTGCTGTTTATTGTGAATTGCTTCTGTTTCAGTGCTTGGTCTCTTGTTTATCTCTTTCCTTTGACTCCTTATTTATTCTCGTACGCAGGTTTTCTTACTGCATCCACCAGTTAATGTTCATAAAGGGGATGAATTGAGTGTTTCTTTCGCAATGCTACGATCAAAAGAAAATCATAGACTGATGGAAGTTGACCTAAACTGTGAATTCAAGTTGTTTTCAGGAAAGACACTGCAACCTATAAGAAAGAAGTTCTTCATAGAATGATGGCATATATCCAGCTGCTGGTGGTCAAATGACTCAGGTATATTATTATGACAAAATGTATATATCATGTGCGTAATTGGTATACCATGTGTATCAACTATTTCAATTGATCGACTTGAACATATTCCTAAGGTATCACCTCTATCAACTTTCATGTTTCAGTTGTTGTGCCCTTCATGCGATTCAGCAAATATGGAGCTGATGATTCCCAATTATGTTCTTCGGGAATTTACTCGTGGGTCAATCTCTGATAATGGATCCCCTCAGCTATGTTGTACTAAATTGTGATGTTTTATTTAACTCTCGAATACACCACTTTTGTGTGCTAGACTTAATGTCATTTTCTACTTTTAACTTTTTTACAGCATTAGCTTCACATGCGCAAACTATATACTTACAGTTGTGTTACATTGACTCAGTTGAGAACTTGATTTTCTGAAATGTGACGCACAAGGTTTGCTATTCATATTTTTTTCTTTGTTGTCACTTGTATGTATGTCAGTTTGGTGCCTGTTCATTGACTCCGCCGGGAAGGAGTAGCTCATGGCTTCTGTGTAAGAAATATTTGTGCATCACTTCTCTACTATAAACATCCCTCATCTGCCATTTTTGTTATTAGAATTTTATAGTTGGCCAGCGTCAAGTTAATATTACTATGATTGTAGCTGTCATTTAGCTGTCAATCCAAATTCACTAAATTAATATTGATTATTCTCTGATTTCTACATTCTTGTTGCAAAATGCAGAGATCCACAGAGTAGTTCCACGTTGACTTCATTCCCGCATCAAAGGCATACGGCATACGGCATACCAATCCATGGAAAGATTAGTTTCATCTGAAGATCTTCCCTTGTACAGTCCAGTTCCTGTTGAAGTTTTGAATAAGGATATCAGTCTGAGGCATACAAGTTCTTCTAGAAATAATAAGATACATATGATTCCTCTCCTTATTTCGGCTGTGCCTCTTTTCGCATCCCAATAAACTATAATCCTTTGCCGATGAAATTTCTTAATATTTTTGTTTACTGAATCAATATTGTTTCTATTTTATTCTGCGTTGATTGCAAAATAGTTGATATTATTTTTTGAATTTGGATATGCCAATTTCATGCAGGATTACTTGTTTCTTAAATTTTTAGAAACTCATGGATTTGGAAACAAGCCTCTGCTATATATTCATTCATTCATGTTAAGATTATACAACTAGCTAGTAAACTTGGTGTGATTGATTGCGGATTGACTAACGTGGTCCTGTTGTTAACTAAGGATCGAGATGGTGATGTTGATGAAGTCATACGTGATAGGCGATCATGTTGAAGTTTTCAAGGCAAACATGGTATCCAAGGAGGCGTGGCATCTTGCATGCGTAGTCGGAGTTCATGGAGGTGATCTTTACAGTGTTTGGTATGTAGGTGGGCTTGCGAGTTGTGCAGTGGAGGAGAGGGTATTTGGGAAGTGCATGAGACCTACTCCACCTTCAGCTCGGTTTGAGAATTGGGAACGTGGAGACTTTGTGCAAGTTTTTCATAACGGTGTTTGGAAGTTGTCAGTGGTACTGGAGGTCTTGGAGAATAAAGAATTTATAGTTCGCGTGGGTGGTTTGATGTTGAACATGAGAGTTAGTGTCGATTCCATTCGAGTCCGACATTGTTGGCAAGATGGACGGTGGATTGTTATCGGAAAGGGCCATCAAAATGTGATGAAGCCTTGAGTGAAGCAGAGTATACGATGCATGAAGATCGTAGTCCAACGTCCTCTGTTGGTAGTTGCAGCGGCCATTCTGGTTGCACAATCAGTGGTGTACTTAAGAAATTTGCGGAACAGTTATATGTAGATGATGATGTGGATGATGATGATGATGATGTTAGTGACGCAGAGTCCTGCACTGGGCCAAGTCCTATATCAAGATAAATCAAAGTGCTGATAGTTTAAGGAGCCGCATTGTACTTCTATTCTTTCCAAAAAAAACTTTGATGTTTGCTACATGAGGAGATATGTAATTGTATGCAAAAATTGAGCTTACTGTCATAAGTTGTACCCTAAACATTTATATAAACATAGATCGGCGTTCAAGTACTTTTTATCCTAAAATTATATTCGTAAGCTATCGAGCATTTCCTGCATATGTTCGACTCTTCATTTCCCCTTTGTTAATATCTTTAACTCTGGGTCCAAATGTCTTTACTTAATCAACATCTCTGATCTAACTATTTATTTCTTGTCACGTTACTTTTATATCCACATCAGCCAAATTAGTTTTGGGACAATTGTGTTGAATTATGAGATACTTTGGACACAAAACTGATTAGGGAGATGGAGTAAAATCTCACTGATCTGTTGTAAAAGAATAAGGATCAACTTTTCAGACAAGCTGCATTATTCTAATTAGTAATCAAATTGTATAAGAGACAAAACAAATGCAATCAGGATGTGTCCCAATTCTAATGTCTGCGTTTCTGATATAAATCATTGAAGTATGTAAGTTGGCCATGTTACACAAAAGAAAATCCGTAAAAGAACACAATTTAAGACAAAACAAGGGCCATATATCAGAGATGGGTCTGGACTTGAAGTGCAAGAAAACACAGCCACTTTGTGAAATTCATCTAATTTTTTCAAATGAAATTGTACATTTTAAATGTTGATTTACGCTCAGTATATATTTGTACTTGCATCTTGTGCCTCTTTTATTGTACATCTGACTCATTGTTGAGATAGGTCAACTCAAATTCAGTAAGTGTTTTTTCATAAATGACTTTACAGAATCGATCACACAGAGTACTTGTGAGTGTAAAAGTATGCATGGAGATATGTTTCTTCGACATTAGCCAAGTCTTTTAGATATTACTAATGACTAGACATCAGCTATTGCAAGATGTATCGATCGATGACAGAAAATATATTTTTGGTGACGGTTTTAAGCCATACTTTTTCAAATAACCCATAAATTAATAGTGTATTGGTTGTTCATTTTCTTACATACATTTCAGATCTGAAGCTCAGTATAAATGGTGACAAGAAGGGATGCATGACAGCATGATATTTATTACATAACAAACCGGAACATGTCAATGAAGACACAAGGGGTCTGTTGTGCTAATTCCTGGTCTATTTCACACAAGACAAGCTATGTATATCGGCATTTAAAATCTGAAAATTATAATCAATAGATCCGACAATGAGCCAGCTCAACTGCACGATTTTGCCCGCTAATTTAAAATCAATTTTATAGCTAAGACAATAATGTGAGATTAATATCAGGGTTTAGTTAATGTCTTTATAACCCTGTCTGCTATAATTATTGGCTTTGTCTTGATCATTTAAGGAGATGCAATTATGTGAGCTTCAGTGTCATAATCAATAGGTGTATATGATCTAGAGCCAGTTAAACATATAGAAGATCTTACATTTTTCCGGTTTCCAGTTAGGTGTTAATTTATTTCACAATTGTTAAGTACTTTGGATTAATGTAATTTTTATGAGGCCAATTATTTACTGTAAATCAGAGAACAATATCATGATTTTCAAATCTAGATATTTAAAAACCTATTTAAATTAATTAATCAACCATTTTGCATCCATTTTAGTTCTCAAAAATCAACTAATGATATAATGATTTGATCCTTAAGATAAGTGGGTATAAAAATCTTTCTTATAAAAATATATAAAATTTTTCTATTTTGCCAGAATTGTCTTCTTTGTGGAATTAATGCAATCTCTGATCTTCATCACAATTTACCATGTAACTGTAAGTTGAGTATAATTAAATGACTGTGTCGACTTCAATGATTTCAACACATTAATAAGCTGCCTCTCAAGTTGATACTCTTTAGTTTAAGTGTGTATGCATTTGTTTGATGACAATAATTGTTATATATTCTAATTAGGGCAATTTGTAGTATGCATGTAGATTAGGTCATCAGGCTAGGGTTAATGTCTGGTCCTAATCATGAAAAACAGCTAACCGTATCTAAATACAAAGAATGTTCACTTGTCGAATACTTTATAGCTTATAGCGCGTGCCTAAACGACATAACTCAATAAGTGTAACATAAGAAACATCTTATATTTAATTATTTCAAATCAATCTCAGATTACGATGCACATAATGGATAACTGGGAATTTAATGACTCAAAAATAATGAGTGATTGAATCTCTGATCACATGCGATGTTTAGGCATGCTTAAGCTTCACTTTAGCTTAAGATTAAGAATGCGAACTCACATGCTTTTAGGGTATCATTAATACTCCAATTACCATAGAGGATTTTTAGAGAGTGATGAAACAATTTCCAACACAAGCATGAGAAAAAGTTCATATCCAACAAAGCATGCTTGAAACAAGATATTATGAGATTTAACGACGTCTTATAAACTTATTAGGACATGCAACATCCATGTTTTTTGCAATTTCAATGGTCCAATTTATTAAAATAATTTAATGTTATTTATTGATCAACTAAAATCAACGACTGATATAACATCTTTTAATCTCACTAAAATTATCATCATTCTTTATACTAACCTCCAAGCTGTATAATCTTTTTGTAAGAGTGTTGCCTAATAAATAGGGCAAATTGCCTATACTTGTAATTTTCTCATTGTTTACAGGCACCGTAATCCAAAGGATAGAAACTGCTTGGGTAATTATAAAAATTAAGAATGTATCGGGAACAAATCAGCCTTTTTAATTATAAAATTAAGTTGTTAATTACTAAGTGATCATATGTTGGCAGTAAGCTGGAAGAGAATATTTGCATGTTGGAAGAGAAACGTGTATAGTATATCATACATATATAATTTAGGGTTTGTGTAATAATTCACTTAAGTAATTCTTTAAATTATGATTTAGGGTTTCAAAAAACTTCAAACTCCAAGGTATTAAAAACCCTTAGAATGTGCTCATGATCATGCCACCATGCACTTATTATATACATACTCCTTTACTGCATGTCATGTTATATATAATATTTCCAGCTAGCTAATCGTAGGGCTAAATTAGTTAACACGACAACTTGGGAAATCGATACGTTACACAGCTGCAAACTCAAGACATCATTCGTTCGAGACTCAATAAAGGGTGTCATCTCAAACATAACAAAATATTAAAGGTTGTCATCCCGCATTTCACGTTAGCTCATAACCACTTTGTTTTGTTTTATTCTACTATGAAGAGTTTTACAGTTTAAGCATTAGAGAAACAATGCAACAAAAGGGTGTGTCCTGCTGATTGGCTGATGGATTGTTATCCCAAGACTCAGGGCTCATTTTCTATACATTTATTGTTTGGCCGACGCTTTGATGTGAGCATATCATAATCAAAGATGAAAATTAGCTTGTCAATTACCCAATCAGTAAATTTCGTAACAGTAAAAATTAAGATGAAAATTAAAAGACTAATCGAATTACATGAATATAAGAGAAAGTATGATTTATAAATGTTCCTTTGTCATGTGAACGATTATCAAGATAGGTATTAAAAATATGTTTGAGATAACCTTCATAAAATCCTTAATCGCAGAAAGTAAAATTGGACATCATATTAATCGTTAATTGTAAAAATATATACTAAATACAATACGGACAAAAGCATACACGTCAACAAGCCAAAGTCATATTTATGAGACGTTGAGATTTGTTAGCATGCCCAAAAATTTGGAGATTTTTATGTAACAAAGGAGACAATAACGACGGGTTAGAACGCAAAAGTCAATAGAACAAGGACTCCTAGAAAAATAAACCAAAAGCACCTAACGTAAAACTCTCTACTTCCCTTGCTTATACACATCACATTTGAAGAGGCATTTTTGTCCCTTTCAATCACATCCGTTGATCTTGATAATCTTCACTATGATTTAAACGATCGAAAACGATCGGCGCCCCGTGTTGCGGATAAAGCATCATAAGCACAGTCGGCGCGTGTTGATAGCTCGAGCCTAGCCGAAATGAAAATCTTTGTAACATCATGGCTATAGTCAGCTTGGCTTGTAACACAGCGAGGTTCTGACCGATGCAAGTCCGGACACCGAGTCCGAATGGCACGAAAGCCATCGGGTGCTTAGCGGCTCGCGCCACTCCGTCAGCAAAGCGAGCCGGGTTGAACTCGTTGGCGTCATTGCCCCACATTGTTTTATCGTGATGCACTGCTATGATTGGGATGAGTAGTTCAGTGCCACGTGGCACTTTGTAGCCTCCAAGCTCCACGTCGACCTTTGCTCGGCGGATTGTTGCTACTGTTGGTGGATAGAGGCGGAGGGATTCGTTTATAATCATCGTCAGCTGCGTTGACCATTACAAACACGTTAAGACCGCGTTTGGCATACCATAAATAAAGTTCAAAAGTAAATAATAAGACCTTCCTTGCTTTCTAAAATCGAATTTTCATATTTTGTTACGACCAAACGCGGTCTTAATGGATTAACACCGCATTTGGAATTAAGAATTAAAACTGGTAATTTGCACTTTGAAGATTTATCTAACCAAACAAGGTGCTAAAAGAAAACAGAAGCGAAACGTGATAAGGATATTTATGCGTACCGTTTTGAGCTTAACGACGTCGTCCTTGGTGGGGACATCACGTGAGCCGCAGACACGGAGTACTTCTTCACGTGCTAGCACCTGCCAATGCGGGTGCATCGCGAGCAAGACGGTCGTCCACGTCATCAAATTTGAGGTTGTCTGTTTTCCAGCAAAGAAAAAACTCTTACATTCCTCAACAATGTCACTATATGTAATTGCTGTCGTTTGATTCAGCTGTTGCTGATGATTCACACTAGCTTGAATCATCAGACCCAGTAAATCTATCGGACAATTCGAATCAACAATTTCTTTTCCAAGATTTGCTTTACGGAGATCAATCAGTTCTATTAATGACTTCTTGATCTCTTTGTCGAGTTTCCATGACTTTAAATTCTTTGTCGTCGGTAGGAATCTGAAAAGAAAATCATACTTTGAATTGATGACAATTTTTACGATGAGTCGGTTGAATCATTGACCCGTTGACAAACTATTTAAATTTGATTGATGAAAATGAGAATTGTACCTGTAACCAGGAATGAAGACTTTTTGAAAAGCGTCGGATGCCAAAAGCATTTGCTGATTTTGTAGTCTAAAAATGGCCTTTCCGTCTTCGTAGCTACTACCGAAAGCAGTTCTTGTAATGACATCTTCAGTCAGGTTTTGAAACCAATCTGTGACGTCAATTTCAGTGTCTCCGGGTTTTGGAGAAATATCGGACCATGTATCGAGCATTTCGGATACCCTTCCGGCCACTACAGGCACCATTAGCTAGACAAAAACATTTGGAATTTCATTTGGTTAGATTATTGTAAAGTTTGAATCTTTTTAGAATTTGAAGAAATGGGACTGTTGCTTACTTTGAGATTTTCCATGTGGAATGCGGGATTGATGATTTTTCGATGACGAGCCCATTTTTCGCCTTTGAGGCTAAGAAGTCCATCACCTTCCAGCTGCTTGATCAACGGATGGGCTTCGCTTTTTTCGTAGAATTCAGACTTTGATGCAAAGATTTCCCTGATCAAATCCGGGTCAGCCACAGTCAACCGGACCGTCGAGCCGAACCATACAAGAAATGTACCACCTGAAACAAAAACAAAATGACACAATCATCAAAATTCAGAGTCACAAGTTACTGAATAAATTGAAAGTCATTAAATTCAGATTCAGAGCAGCCAGAACAGAACATCAACAATTAAGCATCACCACAAAAGGACAAAACACATGAAGATGACAACATAGTAATCATTATGATATTCACAAGATGGACAACTGACCATAGATCTTCTTCCAGTGATGGTAGAAGGAGAGGACTCTAGGAAGTATGTTATGAGAAAAAGGTGAGATGGGTTGAGAAGAAGCAATCAACATCAAGTCCATAAGTTCCTTAACATTACCAATGAAGAACTTATAAGGTGGACCTCTGATGCCTTGTTTAGCAAAATGGTCTTGGATTTTGCGAGGTCTGAGCCATAAAACCACCACAACTTTGAGGAAGAAGATCAGACTTATGAAACCCACAACAGCTAGTTTCAAGAGGAGCCATAACAAAGGGTTGTAATTGGTGTTACTAGTGTTGCTGCTCATTTTGAGATGAGGAGATATTGGAACAGAGTGGCTCTGTTTTTTTGGGTTTGTGAGGGTGGGAGGGAGAAGGAGAGTTGGGAGATGGATGGGGTTTTAAGGAGGGTGAAGGAGAGAGAGAGGGCTACGCCGTAGGGGCCGCCATTGGGGAGGGGAGAGGGCTTTTATTTAATTTTGAGGGTCAACGATTTTTATTAATTTTATTGATTTTGTTTTCTACTTTTGTGGTCTTTTTTGTTTTTGTCTTATTTCTGGAGTTATTTATTTAAATTTTCATCATCCACTAAATGATATTATAATGAGAAAAAGGAAGAACATAATTTGATTTTAATATTTTATTATAAAAAATCTAGACGAAATTCACATTATTTATGATGTGCATATCTAATTCTGACTTTCTTAATGATAAATCATCAAGATGAAACAGTCCTGAGACTTTCTTTCCATATTCACATTTTGGCCCCTGGAGTTTTAGGGAATTATCATACCACCGTAAATAGTTTTGGTTTGCAGAGGTTGCATATGATGACTTTCATTTTTGGTAATTTTTGATTGGCATGTTTGTTTTTTGCATATATTAATTTGGAATTCATTTTAGAAAATGTGATGGAAATGGGTTAAGATCAATGCACGATAGAAAAAGGTCAATTAAATTAGTTAGAAACTTCTTTAATTTTCAATTTAAGATGAGCTGGAGTGAACACACTTGTATGTGGCACAGGATTGATGAATGCACATAATGAGCACAAGAAAGAACGTGTTCATGTCAAAAGGAGTCACACAGTTCACCAGTTTCTTCATGACTATAACTTAGACACCTAACTAATGAAGATTTAAATGAGGTGAATCGAATCATACAACATACTCACTCCGTCCCATTATAAGTGTCTCATTTCTTTTTTGGATGTCCCATTATGACTATAATAGGACGGAGGGAGTATATGAATAAATATACATGAATCAAAATTTTGAACTAGAGAGATTGATGGATGGATTACAGAAGTCATATATTATTATTATTGTGTGAATAAAGCTGCATGTTTAGTTATGTTTTGGTGTTGATGATTGACTAGTTTGTCTTGTTTGAGGAATTTTTTACCCTACATATATAAACCTTGCCAAAACACATGTTTTTTGGGATCAACCCTAGCTGCAAATGCATCTCGCCAAAAGACATGTTTGATTTAGGGTTTAGTTTTTGTCTGTTTTCAATTGTTACAAAACACAAATATCGCGATCTCTCCAACAAAAAAACTATCAAAGTAAGAGAATGCTGTCTAGCGTGTTAATTATCTATTTGGTAAAATATAAAACACTATAGTACCGAATTTGATCACCTATTAGCCCTAACGGATCGGGACTCATGGCTCGAGGAAGGGATCGGCATCTGATTAACTAGGGATACATTGTTCCATGTAGTTGGCCACACATTAGTACTAAAAAAGAACTCTTTAGGTTTAGTAAAGGTTAACTGTAAAGAATGAAAGCTCCTTTCAATGCAGATAATCAAAGAAAAATATCTGAATAAAGAATCTATCGTAGTTGAACTTGTATAAGTTTGGACTGAAGATATTTGAATGCAAGTATTATTGATCGACGGAGTTGTAATAGAGTCACCTATGTATCATGTTATAAAGATCATATATAGTTTTGGATGATGGAGGGCACAAAATGTGGGGAGAGGTGTAGGTTTGGAATGTTGCTCTTAAATCAAAGCACATGGGAACATTGCTATAAGGTTATTTCATATGCTGGCTCTTGAGTGGGGGATTTCTGCCGCTGGTTTACCCAACATTGGTTCCCACCATTTCCTTAATCTTGTTTTAATATCCTCAAGACACCTTGGGTCCATCCCACATCTCTCATTCAATTTTTTAAATCCAAACTCACCTTTTGTTGTTTTCTCGAATTCCTATGGCTTCTATAATAATGATTAATATTCTATGTTTATTTTTCTAGTTCAAGGAAAACATTTTTCAAAAAATATTATATGTGTTTTAAAGAATTTGGATTGTGATCAAATGCAGCAAAAATAAAATAATCTTTTTACAAGAATATTGTCAAGTTTTTAGAATATTTTCTTGTAACATATTAAGCCTAATTAAATTGTTTCTTGCTTGTCAAAAAATAAATATTTCATTATTTTCATGAGCACAGAAATAAAATAATGTATATATATAAAAACTTGAAACGACTAGTAAATGAAATTATAACAAAAGTTTGCAAAGTTAGTCAGAAAAAATTTATATCTAATTTTTCAGTATAAGGAAAAAGGACAAAGTTAGAAAGAATATGCAATGATCATCTTTAAGGCTGCAAGCGAGTCGATACACTCGATAATTACTCGTTAACATACTCGGTCAATACTCGGTCAATGTTCGCTCGATAATAAACGAGTCGAGTATGAACACAATTATGATACTCGTTTAATAAATGAGACGAACATGAACACGGTCATACTCGACTCGTTTATGTTCGTGAACAACTCGAATAGATGCTCGATAAGATACTCGATAAAAACTCGATAAATACTCATTTATAACTCGAATATGAATATGATATTTATAATACATATAATGATAGTTTGTTTTAATTGTTTTATATTTAAATAATTAATTTGTTTAAAAATATTTATAATTGTTTAGAATTCATTTAATACTCAAATTTATGTATTTGTATTATAAATATTATTTTTTGAAATACTCGATAAGAACTCGAACTCGGCTCGAACTCGTCAAAATTAAACGAGACGAGTATGAACACGATTTTTAATACTCGATAAAAACTCGACTCGAACTCGAACTCGTCAAAATTAAACGAGACGAGCTTGAACAACCCAATACTCGACTCGACTCGACTCATTTGCAGCCCTAATCATCTTGTGCTGGAATTTTCGAAAATGACCAAAATGATCCAACCCAAGAAAGCTGCCTCCCTCTCCAAAACTGACTTTATTGCTATTTCAAAATATTAATTTATTTGAGCATTCATTTTATGTTCATGAAAAAGCTGTCAACTGATAGAGCTTTTTCAAGCGAAAGGGTCTGTTTTGTCAGTTACTAAAGGGTGGAGTAGTAACTGTAATAATTGAAAGTTAGCTAAAAAGCTTGTTATCTGTACAGTACTGTGATCATATTTCTCAATTTGGGTTCACAGCTTTTTCTTGAGGTTAGGGTACGTTAGTTTTTTCTAATAATTTGATGTGGTCTGTCAAGAAGAAACTTTGAAAGGTAGATTAGAGTTAAATTATAATTACTGATCATATCTATTATCTAAAGACTGATTAGTTTTAATAAGTTATAATGTCAAATAATAGACGGCGGGACAAATATTACTTCATTTGTCCCTAAATTTAGAGCTACATTGAAACGTAGTTTATACATGAAAGAAAGTATGAAAAAATGAAGATTAGAAAAATGAAGAGAAATGGTTGTGAGATGAGAACTGAAGAAATATTGTGATTCCATTAATGTTAAAGTGATTGGAAAAATTAAAATCTACTAATGTCAAGCAAGTTGGGTCAGGATCCTATGATTCAATATTTTACGAGACAATGAGACATGATGTTAGACGTTGATCTTAAAAATTTAAGTGTTATAATTGATTTCTTGTTAATCAATTTAGGGGATAAGTGGACGCAAAATACAACGACGGTTGAAGAGAGTGGTTTTGGATCCCTCCCATTCCTACAATTTCACACTTATACAATTGTGTCTAGTTGATCCGAATCCCAAATAAGTTCATACAAGTTATATTTCAACGTGATTTGGAACAAAATGACACATTTTGAAAATTATGAGTTATCTTGACTAGCGTTATCGAAAAAACTCATGGTATTATTAATAAAAGTTACAAATCTACTTCGTTTTATAACTTGCGCATAACTTTTTGGCATTACCTGATACAAATATGTTTAAAATTTTGATAATAAATGAGGAAATAAATTATTGTGGGAGTGGAAATGAGAAACAATGCGCCCAAAAAATGAGCTTTATGGAGTGTCGGGTTCAGTTCCTTTGCGACCCCAATGCACACGTGCATTTTGTCATCTCAACTATTTGCACTTTTAAATTAACTATATGCACATTCAAAAATGCATTTGTGCATCCGCAAAACGACAAAAAAACGTACACTAAACGAAAAATGCGAAAAAGTGAATTCGAGACCGTTAGATCAAATTGATCCAACGGTCGAATAAGGAGGTCGCATGTATCGCGGCCTAAGAGGGGGTCGTAAATGAACATTACTCGTCAATTATCAGATTTGAAAAAATGCAAACGAAGATTTAGGATTTTCAAGTTAGAAGGTAAATGAGATGAAGAAACCCTAAACACAAAGTCTCTATAATTCAAGAAAACAAATGGACCCCAATTTGACCCTAGTTTTATTGTTCTTTTTTGACTAATATTGTCAATAATTCACCCACCGAAATGAGAGTCAAGTTTAAATCCATTCTTTGCACAGTCAAATACCAAAGCGTGTTGATGATTGATGATCAAACATGAGTGTACTGGCTTTGTAGAAAGACAATGTTTCCATTCATATTAAGCTGGCATACATACTAAGTTTGAATGTGCTTGGACCTAACAAAGGGATTGTAGGAGATAAGGCACTATACCCGCAATAGACTTGTTAGGTTGCGATCTACCTATATTTGAAGCATACCCTACACAAAGCATTGCCATACAGGTAGAAGAGCAATCTAAGACTGAAAATATATTACATGAAAAATGAACATGGAAAATGCAAAAGGGGTAGTAAAGGTGGTAATCATTTGAATCATAGAGACTGATCTTAACCACTATGTTGAAAAGAAGAAAGGGAAAAACTAATATTTTTCTCAAGAGTAGTAGGAAACAATTAAACCTTGCTATGAGAAAATCTAGTATGAAATCTCATTTGGTTTTGTCATCAAAACTTGTCCTTCTCCATATAGTTGGATTATTATAATATTTCCTATATGTCTTCATTTTAACTCAAATTGCCTAATGTTGGGTTTTGCATCCATCATTTGCATGCCCCACTCTCAAATATACTATTAAGATCGAGTACATTGGTGTCATATTATATTTGATGATAAAGTTAATTGCAAAAAACCACTAATATAATATATTATTTTGTGTAGAAAACTACTTTCTAACAATTAATTACGAAATGCCTATGTTATAATACCTTCGTTATCAAAAAACCACCGTTGACACTGTTCCGATAGAACTTTCGTTAAGTGCGTGTACTCATGACAATAAAATATTATTTTATATCTAAGTTAATTATCGAAAACCACTATTATATTTCCCATTTTACGAAAAATCACCAATATATTAACTATGTTCAAAGTACTACCGAGTGCACTGTTCATGCTAGATTAGAGGCTCATACGATAATTTAACTTGTTGATAAGTGTCTCCTAGCTACATAATGCTTCAATTTAATCGAGATGCTAGAAAATGCAAAAGAAAACTCATATAAGAGATTTTATTATCAATGTGTAATGGTTATCGACTGCCCGATTCAAATATAAGTAATTTTCTCGTCTTATCCCTATGAAATTTGATTTATTATGTCATTTACTTTTAAACTCTAATTGTTGTATTAAATTGATTTTAAAAAAATTAACTATGTGTTAAAGATATAACAGCTTCTCCCCGTACCCGCAACTGTAAATATGCTTATATTAGTTTCGTGTCTAGTGTGGATCATAAATTAATGAACCGTAATTTTAGTAGCAAGAGGTATATTGTCTTGCTAATCAAAGATAGCCACAATCGTAGCTTCAACTTCATTTCCTACCGTTACCTATATATTCAGATGCTGGTTTTTTTGATAATGAGATATTATACTAAGGGTTAATTGCAGTAAACCACCATTATAATATGGTGTTTTGCAGTAAACCACCATTATAATTTTTTTTTCTCGAAACGAGTATATTATAACATCGCCGTTAACAGAAAACCACCAATTTAACTGTTCCGTTAGAAATTGTTAAACACGCGCCATACGACGCGTGAGTATATAACTTTAATTCAGACAATTTCAAAAAACCACCATTATAATGTTTTGTTTTGCAGAAAACCACAATTATAATGTCTTGTTTTGCAAAAAACCACTATTTTAACAAATAATCACAAATGACTGTGGCTATGATTGTGGCTATCTTTGATTAGTAAAGCAATACACGTTTATTAATTTATAATCCATACTAGACACGAAAACTAATGGAAGCATATTTGCAGTTGCGGGTGTGGTGAGAAGCTGTTATATTTTGGCTCAGAGTCGATCTTTAAGATCAATATATAAAAACAATTAGAGTTTAAAAGTAGTGATATAATAAATCATATTTCGTAAGATAAAATGAGAAAGTTATTTATATTTAACTTACATCGAGTTTAAAAGAATTGAACCGTGCAGTCAATAATCATTAAACATTGATAATAAACTCTCAAACAAGAGTTTCTTTTTGTATGTCTTACATTATTTTCTTCACTGACTTCCATCGAGATTAAATTAAAGCACTATGTAGCTAGTAGATACTTATCAACGAGTAAAATTATCATATGAGCCTCTGATCTAGCATGAACAATGCAGGTGGTAGTATTCTGATAATAAGTTATTAAAATGGTGGTTTTTCGTAAAACTGAGATTATAATAGTGGTTTTCGGTAATATTTTATTGCCACGTGTACACGCACTTAAAGGAAGTTTTAACGGAACAATTAAATTGGTGGTTTTCTGTTAACGGCGATGTTATAATATACTCGTTTCGAAGAAAAAAAATTATAATGGTGGTTTACTGCAAAACACCATATTATAATGATGGTTTACTGCAATTAACCCTTATAATAAAGTCATTTCTTACTTAGTTGTTAAAATGGTGGTTTTCTGCAAAACAAGATTTTATAATGGTGGTTTTTTGGAATTGTCCGAATTGAAGTTATATACTCACGCTTCGTGTGGCGCATCTTTTACAATTTCTAATGTAGTTGTAAAAATGATGGGTTTTTGATAACGGTGATATTATAATAACTCATTTCGTAATTAATTATTACAATAGTGATTTTCTGCAAAACAGATCATTATAGTAGTGGTTTTCTACACAAATACCCTTAAATGATAACAATTAGTTATGTGAGGAAAATTGGTGATTTGATTGATAGAAACATTACGGCCGAGTTGTGGGAACCCTATATTAGCAAAAGTGTTAAATCAGATACAGATGAAATTGGATCCATCACTAAAATGAACAGACTTTAATTTATAGTCATAAAAGCATCAAATTAGACTGACGAAGCATCAATGTGCAATAGCTAGCCACTGCTTTATTCAAATTATTAAGGATCATAGTGCATATTCGCCTAAGTATTTAAAGTTAGATAATTGGACGTCGGGTAAAGTTCAAGAGAAATAAAGTGTTTAGGTGAGATGGATGGACTTAATATCAACCGTTGTATTAGATTAATCTGTTGTTGAGATTAAAGTTGGTTTTTATATAATAGGCGGTTGGATTTGCAAAAAACCCTAGAGGTTGAGATTAACGGTTATTTTTGAATCAAATCTCATGCGTTGGATTATTAGTATATAACGATTGAGATCATGTCTCACTGTCTCACTTATTTATCCGTCCTCTTAGAACATTACTCATTGGACGTCAATTTATATGTATTTAGGTAACAATTAATGTAAGATCGTTATGGATCATTGAATAAGGTATCACAGATAGAAAAGGTACACACACTGCTCAGTCAATATTAATGAAAGCTCTTGTTACCTGTGGGATCGAAAAGGTGATACTAAATTTTAAAGGAAAATGAGGAGAACGTTGAAAAATATACGTGTTCTTAATACGCGATTTTGATTTACATATTCAAACAAGCATTATAGACGTTAGTGCATAATAATTATGTAAGATGTCAAATATGGATCCTTGGACGGCAAAGTATATGCTTTTAGCAATCAATATCATGTTCGTTATGTTTATGTCTATATCATTGAGATAGAAATTATTGTAAGGCCGTGAACATCAAATTCAAGATTGACAAAACCTTTTGAAATCAACATATTGAAAAGTCGACAAAATTCATTAATGAAACACTATTGTAAAAAAAACAAGTTCTGATTTTATTTAGAACAACACAATTTCATAAAATATAGATAGAGAAGCAATGATTTTTCTATATAAATAAAATTTATCTACAGTGATAATGTACGTAAAAACATTGTTGACGCGAAGCAGAATTATTCATAATGGAAAAATAGGAACAGTCTCAAATCTTAAGGCGGTGAGTTAGATATCATTATTTGTAACTATGCCCTGGTCTTTAGCTACTTTTAGACAAATTTGTCACCAAAAAGAATACAGATCATTAGTTGGCCAACTTTTTCAAACATCTTTCTTGCAAGAAAAACTAGATCGTTAGATGTACATTTTTGACAACAATCAACTGTCACCTCACATCAATTGGTAGGCATATTAGCATTTACTACAATACATAATTTGGGTCAAGTAGAAGAAATTGACTCTGGAATCATGCATGGAAGTCCTCACAAGACGCTAAATAATTAGCTAGGAAATGATCAAATGGTAGGAGATGGATAAAACCCTTCCACATTTTATGGAAGACACTCTTAATATTATTGTACTTTATAAATATATTACAATAAGTTTAAATGAGCATTATGAGTTTATATTTAAAAATTGATGATCGATGATGAAAGATTTTGAAATTATTTTAACAAATAAATAATCTAGCTCTACATTTCCAATAGAAATTGACAAGATTTAATAATTTTATGATGAGAACTGATCATGTATATGAATGGTATCAGTTTGGTTATAAAGTTTAAAGTAATCTCTCACATACACCTAATTGATCCAGTGGTCATAAATACTCTTATTAATAAATAAATTTAAATATTCAAAATGAATAATTAGTATTTTTTCACATGCATCAAATAAATAAATAAGATGTAACCAATCGTTGATTTTGTTTGATTCAACTGTTCAAATTAAGTCATTTAGCTTTAGTAGAAAGTCACCAATATCTCTCTTGATTATTACACTTATTATGAGTATTATATCATTATCTCTTTAATTAATCTGAAATCATAATCGAAAATACATACTACAACAAACATCGAAAAAGCTAAGCTTCTGTGCTGAGGATTTTTTACTGCTTGCCGAATAAATACAATCTGATAGTATATGATGAGCAAACATATCACTACAAATTCAATACCTTTTTTCTTCACAATATATCTTATAGCACATTGAATGAAGAGCTTCTTGACAATTGAAATAAATAAGTAAAAACTGAGTAAGAGCTTTCGTCCACGCAATGAAAGGTGGTTTTGTGACTGGTCTTGTGAAGCCTTTATATGGATCTGTAACTTCTGATACGCCACGTCAAATCCAAGAATGCCACGTGTCGTCCAATCATGCAGTCATGAATACATAATCAATGCAGAGGAAGGTGATAGTAGTATTAGTCTGTAGTCAGAGTCAGGTCAGTTAAGTTTAATATGACAGCTTTTTACTATCTTGTCTACAACACAATCACTACTACAATCTTCTGATGAAAAAAGCTTACCAATGCAATATCTGATTCTCTCTCTGTTACATCAAATTAATATCAGGCAGCTTTCTTTTCCTACTCATGCTTCTTCCTTTTATTCATTAGTACTGTATTAATTTCATCACCATTTACTGTAATTATTTTATCTTGTCTTCTTCTTAACAATATTACTCATTAGAGAACACGTTTTTCTTGAATCAACTTTTTATTCATCAACTTTATTGTAGTATATAAGTTCATCTTGATAGAAAGAAGTTTAAATTAATAAATGCAACGCGGATGAAGTGAGATCACATAACTCATGAGGACGTTACAGAGGAGTGGACTGCACAAGGGAGTAGGTGGGAAGGTGAGGTTAGTTTTTGTAGGACAGTACTGCCCCTGCCCTAGAGATAACAAACTCCCAAATCTCATTTGGCCCCCCGTCAACCACAAAAACATGCATAATAAACATATGTATCAAGATAAGCGCATACACAACTGACACCGTAACAATGAGCAACCAAACTCTCTACAGTCGATCATTTTGAAAGGAAGAAAATATATAAACCCTAATGAGAGAGTCTTTGCTAAGTAGATCTATAAGATTTAAAGTTCCTCAACTCTTGGACATTGTCCCTTAATTTTACTAGGGTTGTCACTGATGTTGGCTTATAGATAGAGATATGTGGTGTTCGCAAAACGTGGTTTGATTGTGAATTGTAAACCCTACAGGCCACAACTTTAGCTGGCATGATGTGATGTTGTTTACCCTTCTAATTAACTTTGAAGTTATAGGCGATGTTGTCTATTGAGCTTGATAAAAGTAGCAATCATCCACTCTAATTTTAACCGCTAACTATACGTCAAGTGTTCGTTTATATGCATTAGCGACGAGAAATACAAAACATTTATGTGCCGGGTGAAGATTACACTTAAAGAAACTCAAAACATACAAAAAAACATATGAGGTTGATATTAAGGGACAAGGACCACTAGGAGGAATGCAACTAGTTGTAGTGGATATGAGAGGTGAAAGAAACAAAAGCATTAGGCAGTTGAGTGTTTATATTTGGTCATTTAGAGCTAAACAAGAGGGACATATGCAAATGTTAGCATACCTTGTACAACTCAGACAATATCCTAGCAAGCGCTCCTTCACATGTCTGTACAATAAATTCGACTAGACTAGACTCGACGAGGTGATCTCTCCTAACTACAAGTCGACAACACAATATGATATAAACATCTATTTTGACAAGCAGATATGAATATGTTTTAATGGTATCTCAAGATGTGAATACTTATTCAAAGAAATGAGCATTGTTTATACCAAGTAACCTACTCTTTAATGAATATTGAAGCACGGACAGTCATTTGATATAATATTGGGCTTGTTGGTGCGTTGTTGTAAATAGGCCCGAGTTCACTAACAAGTATCTGATTGTAGTATAAAGTTACGCTAATAATAGAAATCATATTCACCACACACCACATTATGGCCGTTAGACACTTCTGAATGAAATTAAAAAAAATCCGAGCAGAGATTTTCACATCGGCACATCGCACGAAATAATGAGACATACTGTATATCTCTACCTCACAGGCCACACAATGACGCAGTCCATGTTTACGGAAGTGAGTGCGGGTAGAGAGGCAAGGCTCCAAGTGCTTCTAATACTGCCCTCTTCTTCTTAACCTGTTGTGCATAACTGCATATAGTAATTGTTATTTCCATCACACAAGACATCAATATATCAATACCATGGAAGATTCATATCCATAACAAAAAATGCTAGTAAACGCATAAGTTTATTATGCAAGCCTAATGAACAATGTACTGACTAGAAACAACACAATGTAACTGCGGTGCTGCTAAGTGCTGCTAACTCCGAAGTTAATAAGTACGGCACACTTTCTAATCTCCCAGGTGCGTTCAAGTATTCAACTATAGTGGGTAGAGAGTTGGACTAGCGGTACAGTATATTGATCACAATCATACTGGGAATAACTTGTTGGATGCACGTGTCGAAATAAACTTTATTTATTGGTATCCGACGGAAATTGCCACAGTGTCGAAACATCTAATTCTAAGAGTACCAGAAAAACCAGCAAAAAACCAGATAATGACTGTAGAAAAACACGATCGGAATCAACGGACTCGCCGGAGTTGCAGAGCCAAACGGAGAAGACGATCGGAAAAGTTTGTTATCATTCTTATTGATCTTTTGGCGCTTAAGCGAAATTTATACAACCAGATATTTACAAACTGAACCTTTAAGTTTGCTAATATACAACTTGACCCCTAAAACATAAATACAATTTGACACTAAAACTGTTCTACAATTATACATTTGCCAATCAATTCAATTAGGGTTTGGACGTCTGAGCTAAAATTGAAATCCAACAAACGAGTTCGAGTAACAGCTGCGCAGCAAGTCTTCAATCATGATCATTGAGCTCAGGTGACGGAGTGTGTTCAATACCCCCCCTCAAGCTCAACGTGTGGAGCAAATTCGAGACGTTGAGCTTGGAGCTCAGGTGGCGGAGTTGTTCTGCAGAGAGAGCTTTCGTAAACATGTCGGCTGGCTGTTCTTGAGTTTGGAGATGACAAGGGACGATGAGACCAGATGAGACGTACTGTCGGACAACGTGGCAATCGATTTCCACATGTTTCGTTCTTTCGTGGAAAACCGGATTTCTAGAGATGTGAAGAGCAGCATTGTTATCACAGAAGAGCGGAATTGGGGTCTGCACAGCAATCTCAAAATCTTGGAGAATACGAGTAAGCCACACTAACTCACACGAAGCTTGTGCCATTGCCCTGTATTCTGCCTCAGCGGAAGAACGAGATATAGTAGTTTGCTTCTTTGTTTCCAAGAAACCAGTGCTGAACCCAAGGTGATGGAGTAACCAGTAACTGAACGACGGGTAATGGGGCAAGAGCCCCAATCTGCATCGCAAAAAACTTTAAGCAAGAGAGGCTGCTGACTCGGATAGAAAAGACCCTGAGCAGGAGCTGATTTCAGGTATTTGAGTACTTTATTTGCAGCTGCTAAATGATCTTCGTTTGGTTTTGCCATGAATTGTGATAGATATGTACTGGGTAGGATAGATCAGGTCGTGTAACTGTGAGATAGATGAGCTGCCCAATTAATCTTCTATATGTAGTAGGATCAGGTAGAGGTGTTGCAGATGATAAGGCTAGTTTTTGTTTTGTGTCCATGGGAATGGGACTAGGTTTGCAGCCTAATAAACCAGCCTTAGAAATGAGATCAAGAGCATACTTTCTTTGATTTAGGAATAGTCCTTTAGATGACCGAGCAACCTCAATTCCAAGGAAATAGTGTAGAGTACCCAGATCCTTGATTTTGAACTTTGCATGAAGAAAATCTTTAACTGATCCAATAAGAGAGTCAGAAGTCCCTGTGATCAACACATCGTCAACATAGACTAGGAGTGCCAAAAAAATCCCTGATTTGTTGTAGGTAAATAGTGAGTAGTCATTGAGACTTGGTGTGAAACCAAATTCAATTAACGCGTCACTGAATTTACTAAACCATTGACGTGAGGCCTGTTTTAAACCATATAGACTCTTTAGTAATCTGCATACCTTGCCTTGTGATCTTTCTTTCTTGAAAAAACCAGTTGGTAGAGTCATAAAAACTTCCTCATTCAGGTTGCCATGTAAAAAGGCATTATTGACGTCAAGTTGGTAAATAGGCCATTCTTTAGAAGTAGCTACAGCTAGGAGGGTGCGAACTGTGTTCATTTTGACTACAGGAGCAAAAGTTTCATGGTAGTCTAAGCCTTCCATTTGTGTGTACCCTTTGGCAACCAATCTAGCTTTATACCTCTCTATAGAACCATCTGAATTATGTTTAATTTTGAAAACCCACTTGCAGCCAACTATGTTTGTCCCTAGCGGAGGATCTGTTATGACCCAAGTACGATTCTCTTGTAAAGCAGTAAGTTCATTCTGCATAGCTTCAACCCATTTAGGATTTTTACTTGCCTGGGTGTAGCTTGTAGGTTCTTCATCAGACAATACTTGTAGAGCAAAATTCTGGAAAGTAGAAGAGCAGCCAGAATAGTCAACTTGATCAGATATTGGATACTTGATCTGTGGAGTAACACTACAGACGTAATCTTTTAAATGACCAGGCTGCTTAACATGTCTTGATGATTTTCTAAGAATAGGAGAGGGAATAGAGGATTGAGGTGTAGGGTCTGTAACAGTTTGGTCTGAAGTTTGGGAAGGAGTGTTTATGTGTTGTTGGTATCTGTTTGGGTCATCCGAATCATCTGGATTAGGAATAAAAAAGGGTAATGGACTTGGGTTAGCAGAAGGTGTTGTAGTGTTTCGAAGAGGAAAAACATCTTCTCTGAAGGTGACATCTCTACTGACTTGCACAGTGTGAGTGTCTAAATCAAAAATCTTGTAACCCTTTTGACCAAAGGGATAACCAAGAAAAACACAAGGGCTTGCTCTTGACTCGAATTTCCCTTTATTTGGAAAGTTGTTTGTAGCAAAACATAGGCAACCAAATACCTTTAAGTGACTGTAGGTAGGGACTGTAGATGTAAGTATTTCAAACGGTGTCTTGTTTCCAATAACCACTGATGGAAGTCTATTGATTATATAGGTCGCAGTGAGGATGCAGTCACCCCAAAAGCAATCCGGGACACCTGATTGGAATTTCAAGGCTCTTCCAATTTCAAGTAAGTGGCGATGCTTTCTTTCCACTATTCCATTTTGTTGAGGTGTGTAGGGACATGTTCTTTGATGTAGGCAACCTTTTGATTGTAAAAATTCTGTGAGCTTTGATGTGAGAAATTCAGCACCATTATCTGTTCTTGACAATTTTGATGCATGCTTCATATTGAGTCTGGACCATTTTGTAGAAATTTATCAGGCTGTCTGTAGCTTCAGCTTTTGATCCCATTAGAACAGTCCACGTAGATCTCGAAAAATCATCCACAATTGTGAGAAAGTATCTTGCCCCTGTCAAAGTAGGCATTTTAAATGGACCCCAAACATCTGTATGTATTAGCTGAAAAAATTGCTTACTAGTTGTAGAACTATCAGGAAATGATAATCTTGTCTGTCTAGCCAAAGGGCAAATTTCACAAGTCTGAGAATGAAACTGACAATTCAAATCTGAAATATTTTCTTAAACTACTTGACATTTTCTGAAATGGGACATGACCTAGCCTCTGTGCCATGTATGTATTGATTCTTTATTCCTCTGAGTGGTTAGACACTTTCTTGCTTCTGCTGGTTTGATCTGATATAGTCCTTGTTCGCACTTACCAGTCCATAAAATTTTCTTCTTTGTGTGGTCCTGAACACAGTAGCCTTCATCAGTAAATTCAATACATAATTGAGAATCTTTTGCTAGTTTAGCAACACTGATAAGATTGAACTTGATGCTTGGAACTAATAGAACTCCTTTCAACACAATATTTTTACTGAGTTCACAATCTCCTGTAAGAACAACAGGTGCTTCTTGTCCATTAGGTAAATGAACACTATAGGAATTCTGAATTGATTTTAAATTTTTCAGCAGATGCCTGTATGAAGTTATATGATCTGTTGCTCCAGTATCAATAACCCAGTTATTTTCACATATTCTTACAGATGCAAGACAAGTGGTACCTGCAATATGGTTTGCTTCATGACTAGGAGCATTCAAGAAAGCCATTAACCTGTTCAACTGATCCTGATTCATCTTAATGGAGCTTAACTGCAAGTCCTGTCCAGAAGTAGCTTCTTTGCTAGCTGATCCTGTCAATTCATCATCAGCAACTATGAAATTATGAGCCTTATTTTTATTACCTCTTTGATTGTTGTTGGAAGAATTGTTGCCTTTGTAATTTTTATGGTTTGGAGGATATCCATTCAACTTGTAACAATATTCTCTTGTATGACCAGTCATTTGACAGTAACTGCAAACTAAGTCTCTCTTGTTTTTGTTACCCTGTTGCTGCCTAGAATTTCCATTGTTGCCTCCTTTCATTCCTTTATTTTGGTTTTGTGTTGAGCTGTTATGCCCCTGAGATACATATAATGCAGACATTTCTGTTGTAATAGTTTTCTTTGAACTTCATTGTGACTCTTCTTGAATTAGCATACCATACACCTCTTGTATCTTAGGTCTTGGACTCATAGACAGAATCTGTGTTCTCATCGGAATGTACATATCGTTTAACCCCATCAGAAATTGTATGATCCTGTCCCTTGATTTCTTGTTGTCCATAATTCTGGTAACTTGCATCTAGTCCCCAATTCACACAACTCATATTCATCAATGGATTCTTCCTCTCCCCATAGTTTCTTAAGCTTTCCATAATATGTAGCAATACTCATTTCTCCCTGATTAAGACTGCCAATTTGTTGGCGTAAATTGAACAAGGCTACATCATTTGATGTGCCAAAAAGCATCTGCAAATCAGACCATGCTGTATACAACTTCTAGAATGAATCAGAGACTCACCAATTTCTTGAGAAACTGAGTTCATGATCCACGACATAACCACAGCATTACATCTATCCCAGCGTTCTTGCTGATATGATTCTGCCACAGGCCTAGGTATTCTTCCTTTAACAAAACCTAGCTTCATCTTGCCTGCTAAAGCCATTTCCATGGATATCTTCCAAGGTATATAGTTTTCAAGACCGGTCAATCGATGTGAAACCATACAGGCTCCAACATTCTCATTATTGCTAATGAACAGTGCATCCTCATGCGAATTTGACATCGCAGTCGGCGCCGCATCAGACGAAGTATTTTCAGAATCCATTTTCAATCAAAAACCAAGAAATCTAACAATTGAAACAATCAACTGCGAAACAACGAAAAACGAAACGAAAACGCACCTAATAGGAACGATTCCGCTCTGATACCATGTAGAAAAATACGATCGGAATCAACGGACTCGCCGGAGTTGCAGAGCCAAACGGAGTTAGACGATCGGAAAAGTTTGTTATCATTCTTATTGATCTTTTGGCGCTTAAGCCAAATTTATACAACCAGATATTTACAAACTGAACCTTTAAGTTTGCTAATATACAACTTGACCCCTAAAACATAAATACAATTTGACACTAAAACTGTTCTACAATTATACATTTGCCAATCAATTCAATTAGGGTTTGGACGTCTGAGCTAAAATTGAAATCCAACAAACGAGTTCGAGTAACAGCTGCGCAGCAAGTCTTCAATCATGATCATTGAGCTCAGGTGACGGAGTGTGTTCAATAATGACATCGTTAACAGATTACAAATTAGCAGAGCCAGCATTTCTAGCAAATAGCACCTAAATGGTGTTTGCATTGCCTAAAGAATACTCCAAAGCTAATCGTTAATACTCAACACAAGGGGTAATCTATATCTCATTCATGAGATGAAAAAGAACTGAAACTCGAACAAATGTAAATATTTAGGTAACATATAACTTGAGCAAGCATAACCGCGAAGATTTCTCTTCAACCACCTGCAAGATTAAATTAGGAAAAAACTGCCTCTGAGTCCGAATAATCATATATAATTGTTATCAAGATTCAAGAATCAAACAGAGAATAGCACTAACAGTCATTACTACCAAGAATTCCTAACTTTTATATTTAACTTTACTTCGCGCCCCAGTTACCAAGCATAATGTATGGACTCTTGTGCTTTACAAGCAAAGCAAGCATGCTAGCAAGACATCAAAACAACCCGGAACCACACAGAAATTCTACGAACATCAATAATGCTCGGACATAACATAATATGAACCGAATTAATTGTCAAACAGCAAAACCACGCATCATGTCGAGATCTAATAATTAGCAAAAAAGATTTCAAATTTTAACAACTAAGGAAAATAGTCCAATATATTAAGTTTGAACCTCAATAAGGATGAAGAGACTTAACTTATGATACTATAAAATTGTCAAACAGCTAAAACCACGCATCAACTCAATAACTAATTTACATCAATAAAAAAGTAATAAAATTTCGATGGATTATAAAATTTAGGGCTAACCTGGAGATCCTCAGGAAGATACAGATGCTTCAAGGATAGATCCATGGTGCGCTTATAATGCTGATTCCTAGCACCAATAATTGGACGCGGTAGACGAATCAAGAAAATATTTTAGAACTGCCTCAGTTTCAAATTTTTTTTCCCAAATGCCTTAGTTTTCAAAACTCTTTCTCGAATGCCCCACTTCTAATGAATCCAGTTTTGACATAACCGGAATTCTAAAAAAATCTTGATATCCGGTTCTATGAATACCGGAATCCAACAAAATCAACATATCCGGTTTCGGCTAACACGGATAGTTGGATTTTGTAACTATCCGGTTTTCAGAGAACCGGATTCATAGGGGAGCATTATTTGATTCGACATTCAATCCAACGGGGAGTTGATGAGGACGCTCAATCAGCAAAAATAGGGAATCTGGTTTTACTGGAATCGGAAATATAATAGAAATCCGGTTTTCTCAAAAACCGAATTGCACAGAAATAATTGAAATTCTATGACACCAGGTCCATGCAGATATACATAATTGAATAAAATCGGAATCCGGTTTTCATAAAACCGGATTGAAATAATTGAATAATTCAAATATAAAGAAGGTGCACGTTAGAGGTGCATTTTAGTAGTTTTTGAGTTCCCAATGTCAGAATTTGGCCCATTATACCTCATTTCGAAGAGAATGACATATGGTGTTTTTGGGCATTTTCGGTCGTTTACTATTTTATTTTGAATTTTTAGTATTTTTCAATTATTTCCGAATATTTTATTATTTTTGTTTTAGGGTTTTGTTGTTTTCCTATATAAGGAAATTTAGCAATTATTGTTAGATAGTTGATTTTGAAGTTTAATAAATTGTCCAATTATTATTAAGAGAGGGTTATAGATCGAATAAATTCGGTCTTCATGAAACCGGACTCAATTAAAGGATTCCGGTTTTCGTAGAACCGGATTCATTCAAATATTGCTGACTGGACATTAATTTTTGATGACTAGATATAATATATTTTTTGGATTTAATTTTGTTGGATTCCGGTATTCATAGAACCGGATATCTAGATTTTTTTAGAATTAGAAGAAGAGTTTTGAAAACTAGGGCATTTGGGAATTTTTTTTTGAAACTAACGCAATTCTAAAAAAAATCACGAATCAACGCCTCCCTGATATCCAAATCATACATCGGATCGTTTAAGTCATCGTTTCTCAATCCTAAAGTATGACAGAAATTTATTGAGTTTTGGTTGTGAAATTATGACAAACCCTAACCTTATTTGCGGAGACGACTGAAGACGGATTTCATGTGCTGTGCGGTTAGCCAGTTCTTTTTCGGGTCCAGAAGGCCCAGCGCCATGAGGTTGACGATCGGAGTAGATGGCGTTGACCGGTTAACGTCAATAGATCGATGTATTTGGGGCAAGTGTTTTGACTTTTGAGTGGTTTGGGCTGTATATAAGGCCCATTAAACTTCTTGGCCCATTGAGCTTCTTGTCCCATCTGAGACAACATTCCGGCAATAACAAAAGAGTTTCTATAGCTCCAATTTTGTTACATTATAGACTCTGGTTTGCTCAAGCTATCTCATTGATGCTGTTATGAGGAGTGAGAATTGTGATGAGAATAATTGTACACAAGACTGATGCATTACTCGCTATTGATATAACACCATTCGAAACTTGATATCCAAGTAAACAACAAGTAGAAGTACTCTCCAAAGTTTAACATAAAAAGGTCATTACATCATTCTTGCCTTCAGATTGACTTACATAACTGAGACAACAAAGCGCCTGCTAAGCAGTTGCATTGCAGCCATTGTACAGTAGCGGTAATTACATGATAGTACGTATATACAGGAAGCTCGCTCTGCAATGTGCATGCTTTTGAATTTTCATGTTACATTAACTTGAGAAGTTTCAAACGCTGCTCATGTTCTGGATCAAGCTTTGGTGGGGTGTAGCAGCCGTGAAGATCCTCCACTATGTACTCCTGGAGATTTATAAAGAACACAACACTTAAGGAAGCAATTTAAGTATAACAAAGAGTTCCGAAGATTTGTAGAATGATAAAGAAGTAAATGAACCTTTGTCAGCTCCCTCTTAGTAAGGATGTGATAGTGCTTCTGCCATATCCGTTGAAAGATCATGGTAGCTGCAAGGAAAACATAAGCGATTCCGAGGATGGCGAAGATGACTATGAGAATAATGACGAGTGCTAAGCATGCTTCCATGGATGCAGGAAAACAGTCCAAGATGCCCCATCCGTAACAGCAATTTTGACAACCAGCAAGTCTTGGATCAATAGTGTTCATGGAGAAATAGTGAAAGAGAAGACCGAAGATACCCATCACCACAAAGAAGAGCACCACTCCTGCAATATCGATTTAATCAATCAATTAGATTGTTTGAGAGGTATGATATAATACTACATAAAATGTTGACGATCCCAACGAGGTTCACAATTAAATTAATTAGCTGCATGCTCATGCTCACCTATACAATAGTAAAATGAGATTTGATACTTTGATAACACACGATCCCAACCATCACCAAATGAATTCCTAAAAGTCGCATCCTTGTCCATGATGTAAATAGAGCCACCCAGCACAGCAATGAACTGTAAGTAAGATGAACACAGGCTGTAAACCGACAAAAGCTTTAAACACATATACTGCTATACAATTAATGTGAGACGTCACAGCTCAACATGCAAAACATTTCCATCCGAAGAAGCCACATACATTCTATGACAGAAGCCACAATACATCACAAATTATCTAAAGAAAGTACAATTTTTTAGCATTAACGACAAAATCCAGCCGTATCTAAGATTTCGCCATCAAAAGGCTGAATAACGTGCACGATACGTTTCAATATACATTAACAAACTTAAAGTTAAACTTTATAAGGTTTAATGTTAGCTACATAGTTCATGTTATAATAACTTACGGTTTGAACTGCAAGGAACACAAGGATGACATCTCTAGCAACAAAGAGTCTGAACTTTATTTTGCGCCATGAGTTGTCCTTATACAATGCAGCTCTTAGATGAAACTGAGCTTTGCACGTTGTGCATTGAGAAAAAGCAAATCCTTCCTGATTATCAAGAGAAAACAAAACGACCATCACGACTCAGTTTCACTTTTGCGCATATTCAAATATTCAAATATCCATACCTTAATCAGAACTTTTGCTAGAAAATCCAAAATGCAAAACTAATTATCAAATCTCCTATCATGTCTTTCGCACGCTAATTCAAATATCGTAACGACAATCAGAACTTTCGCTCGAAAATCCAAAAAATGCAAAAATCAAATTTCATATTATGGTTTTCGCGCGCAAATTCAAAATTTCAAATATCCTACTGACCATCACGCATTTCGCGCACAAATTCAAAAATGCAAAATTCAAATATCCTAAAACGACTTTCGCGCGCAAATTTAAAATTTAAAATTCAAAAAATATATTACCTTAACAGAGCGCCAATGATCCAGGCACGAACGGTGCACGAATTGTTGTGTCCCTTTGCACATGCACGGAGATATCAACCTATCCCCTGTATCAGCAACCAGTACACAAGCATTCAAAGACGATAATAATATAAATATCCGATACACCGCGTTATGGTGTTAAATAAGGCTATAATTTAAGGATCCAAATTCAATCTGTTACTAAAAACAAATTATATACTACTGATTTGAGACTGACTTCAAATGGTCAGCTAAACAAAATTTAATATCAATCAAAACTAAATCTAGAAGCTGAAAAAACGAATACATACCAAAATCAGATTGAGTTTCAAGACAAATGCGGCAGGCCGGAAGCAAACCACCATCTTCCTCCTCAGCCTCAAAACCACCGCCGTCAACTTTGACCACCTGGTTCTCGATCAGAGGATCGGAATCAATGGCGCAGATAATGCCAGGCGGCGAAAGTTGCACTTCTTCAATCATCACACTCCAAAAGCCCTAATCCTTAAAAAATCAAAAAAATCAAAAATCAAAAACAACAAGTAAACTCAAGCGCAGGTAAATTTTTACAAAAGGGTGTTCGTCGATGATCGAATTACGGTGAGATTAAGGGAGTTTGAGTGAAAAGATCGGACCTTGAACTCGGCTGATTTGGGGTTGGGATTCTGGCAGTGAAGCTGGTGAGAGAAGGCGCTTCTTTTGTAGTAATCACTGTTCAACTGCGGGTTTGGGGGTGTGTTTTGTTTTTTTGAAACTTTCAGGGTGTGATTGTAAATGATGTTTGTAGTTCAATCGTATAATGTGATTGAGAAAATTTAATATTATGTCGAAAATGCATTCTTTTAAAAAAAAGTTGCCGCTTTTTAGAGATAGCTTGCAGAAGTACATTATAAAAAAGTAAAAAGTGATGCGGAGTTTTGGAAAAAATAAACGTTAAAATATGGGAAGAAGAGTAAGTTTCAAAAGACATTTAAATATATATACTATAGCAAAAAAATTATATTCAATTTAATAATAATCAATAGAGGAGATTTAATTTATAAATCTACAAACTCAACTGTTAGATTTTTTGTAAATCTAATCACACACTTGATACAAACAATTTTAATCTTAACTATTAAATTATCGTATCAACGAATGAAATTTAATTCGAAACTCAATTGCTTAGTTTTTTGTAAATCAAATCGTTCATTTAACAAAATCAATTCTATTGTTAATCATTGGTTATCGAATCAATGATTAATCTTTCTATCTCACAAGAACTTATTATTTCTCCTAAATTTTGTGGGAATTAATTATTGTATCGATCGAAATGAAAGTCATGATCATAGCAAAGGATCAAGAGATGCGCTTATAATTGCATAGGATTGTAGGACATCATTTCAACCGTTCGTGCATTTTCATATTCAACTATCGGATTAAGTTCTTGATAGATATGGAATTTTTGTGAGAAGGAGGACATCATCACAACCGTTGATTTGAATGATCTATGGATTTGTAAAATGCAGGGTTAGTTGAGATTGGTGGTTATTAAAATCAAACGTTATATTGATAGAAATTAACGGTCGAGATGATGTCTCTTTATCTCACAAAAAATTGATTGTGCTTCTCGAACTCATTCCTTCGACTACCTATTTAAATTAAAAATTAATTTAATCTCAGTCTTCGGATCAACCAAAAACACCACTTGATATCATGTACTTCTGTTTTACAAAACTTATATGTTTCTCTTGATCCTAACTCCATGATCATATACCAGAGTTGACATAATATTTAACCTCTCCATATTATTAATAAATTATTAAAGTTTTTTAAAAGGTTGAAAATGTAAAAGTTGGACTAAAGTTTAAAAAAATCAGACTATGAGGTCATAAATCCATTCAATGGCGAAAGTGAACGAAAAAACAAGTGGATCGGTGAGCGATGAAGTTCCAACGTTATAAGTTTCATAACTCACAATCTGACGTCACCGAATATCGAAGCTAATTGTGCCACGTAAGCTCGAATCGCCAATCCGAATCAGGCCCAACGGCCCGGCTTCAATAATCTCGGCCCAATATCGTTAACACCTTCAGCTGCACGGCAACAAACTTTGTCCATTTTTTTCGATACAAACTTTGTCCATTTTTTTCGATACAAACTTTGTCCATTAAACCATCTATAGTAAGCAAAGGCAGAACAACGTTAGTCTCTCACTTTAACACAACAACCGCTTCACATTTGCGTAGCTTGCAAGTATGTCTACGCCTTTTTGACATCGCAAAATTGAAACTGTTTGGTACAAAAATGGTTGTAAAAGCGTCCGATCTGATTTAAAATAAAGTATTAATGATCGAATGTCTGCATGCAAGTGATTATTCAAGATTTTAGAGAGGTTTACTTATGGCAAATTTGTTCGTGGAAACTCGGCACCACCACCCTTGTCTGTGTAACTCACCACCATACAAGTACTGCATGCCTTACATCAGATTTAGGCCTACGTATAGCTTTTATCCAAATTAGGGCTTTTACATCATGATGAGTTCATTAGGGACGTTACTGCTAAAAAATTCCTGCCAGCTGCATTTGTCTTCAACATTTGTTTACCAATACTAATTTGTTACGACACCAAATGTGGTTGCATTAATGTGTTTAGGTCATTATCGCAGTTGATCGTCGTAGCGCTGTTTAGAAGAAATTACTGTGGTTGAAGACTTTGATAAATGTTGGTTAGCTAGGTTGATAAATGGACTAGAACACACTGCTGTGTGATGTTTTAAACATCATGGGCTAAGGGAAACTTTTCAATTTACATGCATCTGTATATCGAATCTCTTATATGAATATCATAAATATTATTTCTTCTTTCAACCTGTTTTTGCAGTATTTCTCTATATTTAAAACGCAAGAAGGTTTATTGACGGTTACCTATGAAGCCACATTTTCTTTACCATTTTATCCCTAACTTTTTTCATATTTACTTACTTATATCATGTATTGATTATATATTTTAATAACTTATTTAAGAATAATATAGAATATAGTATTATATTTTTAATCAATTTGCACATAAATGTGCATTAAACAACTATTTATTGTAAAGCTGGAAGCTACATTTTTAAACAATGAAATACAGAAGTACTCATGTTTAGAGAAATTAATCAAATGCATGTTTTGAATTGCCACTGTACTGATCCTTCAAGTATAATGTAATTAGCGATTTATTGTGATCAAGAGATTACTCAGCTCTTTTATTTCATCAGTTTAAAGAAAGAGTTTGTGAACTGCAAACAATGCATTACTGTTAGTGGCCTTCTATGTTACAATCAGTTTTCCTACTAAATGAAACGATGAAAGATCTTTCAAGAAAATAGTTATGCATAGAGGAAGGCCTCTTTTTATGTTTTCCAACATCATAAACGACTTATAGTATACAACCAATGAATGTTCCAAGTATCGTAAAAAATAATGTAAAGAAATCATGTAGTCAAAATATTCAAATTAACGACCTGACCGTTAGATCATTCTTCCTTCGAATATGATAGTATATAATCAAATGCGGAAACTCATTCTCACTTCCCATTTGTACTCAATGGTACTGGTGACAGATACTCGCCGCTCTCGACCATCTCCAACATCCGCAGCACCTCCCACATATCCGGCCGACTCTCCACCACCACCTCTACACACTTCATTGCAATTTGCAAAACTGCTACCATCTCCTCCTCAGCCCCATTCCCTAACAATTCCTCATCAAACACCTCAGCTTCGAATTCCTCCGCCATCACAGACTTCACCCACCTCGGCAAGTCTACCCCATCATCCCCAACTGCCACCACTTGATTCGGTGACTTCCCTGTCAACATTTCCAGCAGCACTATTCCAAAGCTATAAACATCAGATTTGAAACTCACCATCTTCTCCTGCTGTGCCACTTCGGGAGCTTTATAACCACCAGCTCGAATAGGCGTTGAAGGCCCGAATAACAAATGCATACCGTAGTCAGAAACACACGCTTCAAGAGACTTTGTAACCAAAATGTTGGATGATTTAATGTTACCATGCGGCAGTTTGGCCGTCGCATGGATATGGTGCAACCCCCTCGCAGCTGTTAACCCAATTTTAAATCGGGTTATCCAGCACAACGGTGGCCGACCCGATCCCCTACTAGCTGTAACAATGATCCATCCATCAATCATCAATCAAACAGAACATATACATATCATACATAATACATCAACAAAGCAGAACATGTCACATAAAACATCATATGACTAAAACAGAACAACTAAACCCTAAACCCTATCAAATTTATAAAAACATGAAGAAGTATAGGATTACCGTGTAAGAGGGAGGACAAGCTGCCGGAGTGAATGAAGTCGGAAATAACGAGCTTTTCATCCTTACAGTAATAGTAAGCAATAAGCTTGACCACATTTTCATGTCGGAGTTGACCAAGCAATGACATATGAGTATCAAACTCTTTCTTCCCAACAACAACTTCCTTTAACCTTTTAACAGCCACCGTCGTCCCATCATCCATTTCCGCCTTATAAGACGTTCCGGTACTTCCCTTTCCCAACACCTCAGCTGAAGCTCCAAGCAACGACTGCAAATCAAAACCATATTTACCCGGTTCAAAGAATATCAACCTGTTATTCTTCGTCAGCTCGCAAGTACTGGTATTGTGTTCTTTAGACGACGAATCATGGCCAAAATCTCCACCAGAATTCGAGTGCAGAGGTGACTGAGCATTCCACGACGATTACGACAACGTTTAATCATACAATATATCAAAAAACTGATGAAAAACAATGCGGCCACAACACAAATAACGTTTATTATCGCAATAACATGAGTCGGGAGTCTAGTCGATCCCCTCTTCTTCGATTGCGGTGGAGAAGAAGATTCATTTTTGCAAGCAGCAAGAGGACTGCCGCAAAGAAAAGGATTTCCGTAGAACGAAACATCCGGATACTTGGACAAGGTTTTTGGAATCTCTCCGGAAAGATTGTTGTTAGAAACATCAAATGCTAGCAAAATTGCAGTGTTGATATTTGATGGAATTTCTCCTGAGAATTTTTGTTTTGTAATAATAGTGTCCTTAACATCAAATTGCTGATCAAAGCAGGAATTCTTCCTTCGAATTGATTGCGCGAAAGGTCGAGTCTGCCTAGCTTAGGCAATGTGGTTAAACTCAAAGGAAAGCTACCGGAGAAACGGTTGGATTGAAAAAACAGATGCGTAAGACCCAATAAGCTACCGAAATCTGATGGAATAGAGCCGAAGAGTTTATTGTTACGGAAACTCAGAACACGTAGATGAGTCAACTGACCGATTGTGTTGGGCGGAATTTGACCGGTTAAACCGACGCCAGGGAGACGGATAATGCATACGTGACCGGGTTTATCACATCTGATGCCTGTCCAATTGCAGACATGATTTGATGGGTCCCAATTCAAACGTCCATTGTTGTAGTCGAGTTTTGAGAGAAAGTCGAGTAAAACTTTCTTTTCGTTCAACGGTTCGGCGATTGAGCAAACACCCAGATGTGCAAATGCGACGCATATGATAAAGATGAGACCTTTGGCGATGAAATCGGCCATTGGAGAGGAAAGTTTGAAGCTTTATTTTTTGGTTTTGGTAACAGAGTCGGCTGGATTAGGAGGGATTAGGGTTTGGGGGGAGATGAAACGGGTTGAAATGGTAAGTGAAACGTGGGTGGAGGAGTAAATGCTGATTGGATTGGGAATCGAAAACATTCCAAAATTTGATGGATTGGTGAAAATGGTATGAATGAATGTTTGCGGAGGACAGAGTCATAGTTGGAGTCAGAGCATGTTGTGAATGCAATTCTGCTGCTTCTTCTTTGAATATTCATATTAATATTTGCATAAATTGACATAAAAATATATATATGAGAAAATAATTGATTGTAAATTGTAGATATGCTTCGTGAGTCATCCATCACCTTCCAAATGCAAAATTTACTCAAATTTACGCATTTCGTTTTTCAAACACAATTTCATAACTTTCAATTCAATCAAAGTTTTGAGATTTTAATCAAAGAATGGAAGAAAATAATAACATTTCATGCTGAATTTTTTTAAAAGGAAATGGAGTGAAGTATGTTTATTTTCTCCATATTTGTTTTGTGGCCAATTTTGGAAGTTATGTAAACAAAGCAAGTGTTCAGTCGGATTAGGATCATGTGCTGCGCACAACATATTACAACCAAATATAAAATGACGTAGTTTTAGTTATTAAACACCAAAACTACGTCGTTTTGAAAAGGGTTTAGAAATTTTAAATTTGAGTTTTAGTAAAGTGCATAGTTTTGAATTAATTTTAAACAAAACTACGTCGTTTTGTTAATTAATTTTGAATTTCAAAATTCAAATTTTGACTGTGTATGGTTGTAGGCTGTACAGAATCCGGATCCGTATTCAGTCACTTATACTAGGCATCCTATTAGTATTTAGTTTAATCATATTTTGTAAAATAATGACATTTGAATTATGATTCAAGGAAATATGCAAATTTTGTGAGACGGAAATATTACTCTTATAATTAGTTTTGACTAACTAAAAAATTGATATTAAAATTGATTTTTAAAGAAAAATGTGGTTGAATTTGCAAAATTTTTGAATGTCTGAGATTGACGATATAACAATTAGTTTAATAAAAATTAACGATTGAAGTGATGTATCTGAGTCTCATAAATTAGCTTGTCATCATCCCTCATAATCTTTTTCAATAAAATCTGTATGCTATCATGATCTAAATTATTGTATATATTTTAAATGAGAACAAGATTATATTATATTATATTTTACCTTATTTTCACTGATCATTTGTTTCCTCTAAAAATTTAGACTTCAAAGAATCCTCTGTGAAATTTTGGTGACAAATTTATTCACCATGTTTGCTGGCGTGCTAAGTAATTTATAGTTTTGGGAAGAGATGAAAAAAGATGAATTAATACGAATTACAAGTAGCTTTTAATATTGAATCCTTTTTTATAAAGAAAGTATTGCCAGCGAGGATTAATCTGATAATTTCTATAATTAACCTGGAATGGATGTTACTGAAATGAAAGTGAATTTGATGGCTGAAGATGTGATCATATTTATATTTTCTAAAACATATTTTGTTAAAACAAGTTCATTTTTTCTAAACTTTTATATTTATTCGTTATCCTGAATTCGAATCCGTTTACTCTGTAGAAAAAAGTACTTACACGCCAAGACATGACTGACTGATGGTACTACTAACATTGTCGCGAACGTATTCCATTGATTATTAGATGGAGCGACCCTTCTAAGAGCAACTCCAGCGGCATAATGCAAACAAACCCATTAGGCAAATTGGCCCAGCTGTCATCCCAAAATAGAGAAGACAATAGCGAAATTCATTTCAATTCCACTCCAGCGCAAACGTCCGATTAGGTATAATTATACATACCTAGGGGTTTGATTCTTCAAATTTAGCTCACGATCTCTCAATCTCTATATCATTTTCTCACTCGCAATTTCATCCTTTCATTTTTCAGATTTCATCCCCTGCGTGCGCAAATCACCATGTAAACATTTTTGTTTGACTCCAATCCGATCTGCCTTCCTTGTTCGGGTCGCTGTGTCTCTGATCTCCATGGATTCCGACCACTAGCTCCATCCGCAGCTTGACCAATACTTGGTTGCCCAAGCGTAGAACTTCTCTGGTTGTTAAGAGGAAACGCACTAGACTCAAACCTAAAGGTTTTGACAGTTTTCGTGTTCATTTCTTATTAGAAACTGTACTATTAGATTATTTATGTTGATGAGCATGGAAAAGAACCGATTTGATTATTTATTTATGGAGGAAGTTAATGCAAAGAGCTGAGAGCAGGTATGAAGAGGATAAGACTGATTGAATCGAAGCAGGAGTATTTTGGGGATTGTAATGTAAAACTGCTACAACATTGGGTGATGGGAATCTGTTCCCAGTCTGAGAGGAAATGGGAAATGGAATCTAATCGTTTTCATCTCTAATATATTTAGCAAAGTGGAATTTTGTTTGGAAATTGAAGTGTTGAGTGTGCATGTGTTATGGTGAAGTGATGGTTTGGTTTGTGTGCAATTGCAGAATCGATTATTGACGTAGGAGAGGAACGAGAAGAAGCTTGTTGACGTAGATGGATTCATCGTTCACACAATTGCTTAGTGAAGGTCTATATGAAGATAGTGTGAGTCCGCAACCAAATTTGTCGATGTTGTTGAATGGCAATACTCATTGTTTGTCGATCTTCATCTTCTTCGTCTTTCATTTTCTTTTTCCACCATTTTCGAAGATTGTGTGGCATTGTGGTTACGGTAAGTTGAAGAGATGAGAGTGTATGATTGAAGAGAGGAGACTTGAGAGTGCACGGAATGAAAGGTGTGAGTATGTGATGAAGAGACAAGATAAGGATGAATTAATATTAAAAAAAATTTATTTTTTTATTTATACATAATCACATTTTACATGATCCCATTGGTGTATAATTGAACTTTCATTAGGTAAATTTTACATAACTATTATATAATTATTTTTTAGAGCACTCATATACATAAGAGCATTGGAGTTGCTCTAACGCTAGAATCTTAACATTGTCGTTGTAATCTGTGTACCTGCATTGATCTGGTTGAAGAAGATCAAATGGAAGATTGCTTGATGTCCAAGAAAGCTACAAAGTTCGAATTTATTTGTATATGGGTCTCAGGGATGTAGTTACAATTACATAGTAGTCTGGGGTCAATATGCAAATATGTAAAGTTCAAAACAAAGCACATAGTCTGTTGTGTGCGCGTCAGTCTGACATCTGCTGCAGCAGAGGTGTGCCTCATATTCTGTGTCTGCAGCAGAGTCAATAAAGGTGTCGGTCTGTCTTGTAGCTGAGTGTGGGTGACAGTGAGTGCGTCGAGCTTGTGAGTCTCCTGTGGTGTGTCCTATGGAGCGTTGAGTGGCTGGTCTGTGGTGTAGAGAGAGAAGTGAGCAGTAGCTGGTGGTTGTCGGCTAGGGTTTGCTGTAATCTCTTGATTCCTTCTCCTTGAATCATCAATAAACTCCTGTGTGCTGGACTAGTCTAGCCACCCATAAAATGGCTAGCAAACCAAGGTAAATCTCTTAAGTAACTGAGTACTGCTTCAGGCTTGTTGAAAATCAGTCGCAGATTGTTGTTCTGAGTTGTGGCGTGAGCTTCAACACGCATTCCATTATTTTCAAGGCGCATCATAAAATAATTAATTTCGTTCAACACAAAAAATAAAATACAACTCAAATTGTATATAATAATGTAGATTTGAATGAATGCGCGCCTTTGTTAGGAAAATAAAAATACACTAGATTTGAGCTTTATTTAATAAAAGTAAAATAGCTTGGTCAGTATGTAATTACGTCAACACTCGGACACCAAACTGCAAATTGAAATTTATACTCGAGCACGACGACGCAGCGTTGTATCATCTCTCCGCACTCTTTCCAATCGCCGCCGTCACAACGGCCGCACCCCCGTTACTCTCTCCGTCGGTTCTTTCCATGGTTAGCATTGCAGTCCAACCGGCGTCGGCCGAGCTTACTCCGTTCTCCAATCGTCTCGTGCGTATAAAAACAAGATGGTTGATGACTTCCCCAGAGACTCGGCTTTTCAATCCCCATTTTGATCGATTAATGGTAATTATCAATTCGATCACTAAAACTTAATATTTTCATGTATTTTTTCCAATTAATTTATGCATAATTTCTTGTCTTTGGTTTGTATAAAAGTACTCTAAAGTGAATGCATAGTCAAAAAGTCCAAGTTTGTTTTTTTCACTAATGTTTCTATTGTTACTTAGGTCAGTCATTGTCATTGTGTACTAGTTTAAGATTGCGTACAGTTAAAATTACAACTATCGAATCTTGTTTGAGAATTTCCTGATCCAGCTTGTATAATATAGTGAATTGACCAATTCATGAAATGCGGATTAGGTCTTCTGCTCTTATTTGATATAATAATCTCAATATGTCGATTTTAAATGAAGCGGAAACTTCTTGAGTTGAAAGATTCATTATATTCGTGAAGCTAATGTCTTGTTAAGTAGCTTTTTTCCGTTTGTTTTTGTTCATTTCCTCTATCTTACAAGATTAAGAGTAGAACTATCTCTTACACCATCGATTCTTAGCATGGAAAGAATTGGAGTTCGACTGGCGCTGGCAACGCTGATTCCTTTCATTTTGGTATTCGGTGCATCCAAGAACATGTCGATTGACTTGCAAGAAGCCTTCGCTAAGCTCATCGTTATGTCGATTCTCATCTGGGTAGATTACAGGTATTCCTTTAGTGTGATGCCTGAACAATGTATGAACTGTTTCCAATTGTTTTCTTGATGTGAGATCGGTGATTTTTTCTGTTGATTCAAGATTTGGAGGAATGATTTCAAAGCTATTCGACAGGAGGTTGAATTCACAATTGGAGGCCGGAGGCACTGGTAATTATTCTGGGATCTCTCTTTGTCTGTTTTCACAAGTCCGCTTATGAATGCACCTCATGTCTTTATATTAGCTTATTTACTTGTTCGAGTTTGTTCCTCTCTTCACTATCGGTCAAAATCAGTTTGAGTCTTGATGATATGTAGCTATTTGCAGTTGTTTCAACTATGGCTGGTGGCTCTGAAGAAGCATCACATCCCTCCAGAAAGTTTGATTTTCAAGTGTTCTTGAGTTTTAGAGGAGAAGATGTTCGCAAGACTTTTATCGAATACTTGCGCCTTGCTCTGGTAAAGAGACAAATTACCACATTTCATGACGAACATGAACTGAGGCGCGGAAGCGATATACAGTTAGAACTATATAAAGCAATTGAAACCTCAAAAATATCGATAGTTACTTTCTCCTCTGGATATGCGACTTCACGCTGGTGTCTCGATGAGCTTCTTAAGATAATGGAGTGCAGATCTTCCCACGGGCATATCACTTTGTCTCTATTTTATCATGTTCTTCCTGCTGATGTCCGGCATCAGACAGGGAAATTTAAGGAGGCATTTGAGGCGCACAAAGTGCGATTTAGCCATCGGCTCGGCAGTGTTCACAAGTGGAGGCAGGCGTTGAAATCGGTCGCTGATTTAGCTGGCTTTTCTCTTCAGGGGAATGGGTACGTACATGTCTTGCCATTTTTCTTATAATATTATCCATCCTTCGCTTTTTTGCTAAGTTGAACGTCATCTCCCCTGCTGGTTCCATTTCATCTAGTGTCACTCACCAACAAATGTCATGATTTTTTGACAGGAATGAGGCACAGTTCATTGATCATATAACTAGGGAAGTTTTGAAGATACTAGCTAAACGGCAGTTGAGTGTTCCAGAATATATTGCTGGGACAGAATCATTGGTAAAAACAATTAGTATTTGGTTAGAGAACGAATCATCCGAAGATCAAATTGGGATAATATATGGTATAGGCGGAGTTGGCAAGACCACCACTGCCAAAGTTGTTTATAATGACCATTGTCATCGATTTAAGTGCAGCAGCTTTCTGGCTGGTATTAGAAGTGCATCACGGCAAGAGAATGGTTTCATAACTCTGCAGGAACAGTTAATTTGCAACATCTCTGTAATTGATGGAATCAAAATACACAATGTTCATGAGGGAAAGGAAAGAATTAGAGAAGCACTTGGAACTAAGAAATTTTTGCTAGTTCTTGACGAAGTTGATGATGGGGAACAATTATATCCATTCTTTGATTATCAGGATCGGTTCTTCCCTGGAAGTAAAATTCTTATCACAACCAGGAGTCGAAATTTGAAAGCTGCCTTTCTAAGGACAGTAATGGCATTTGAGGTCCAAGTTCTGAGTTTTGAGGAATCGGCTGGACTTTTCTGTCATTATGCATTTAGGCAAAGCTGTCCTCTGCAAGAATATACAAGTATCTCTGAGCAATTTGTCAAATACTGCGAAGGACTTCCTCTTGCCCTAAAAGTCTTGGCATCTTCCCTGCGAGGTAAAACATCAGAAATGTGGAAACTTCAATATGAAAAATTAAAGGACTTTCCTAATAAGACAGTGCACAATGTTCTGAAGTTGAGTTTTGATGCTTTAGATGATAGCAACGACCAGGATATATTTCTCCATATTGCCTTTTATATGGTTGGCATGAAAAGGTGTCTTGCTTTGAATATTCTGGAAAGTTGTCGTCTACATGTAGATGCCAGTCTTGATAATCTTATTGATAAACATCTTTTGAGCATTGATGAGTCTAATGACATTCTTGCAATGCACCATTTAATCCGACATGTGGCATACGAAATTGTTCGTTTGGAGGCACCTGCTGAGCCCGGAAATCGTAGCAGATTATTAGATCACAAGGACGTAATAGATGTATTGCGAAAAAATACGGTAAGAATTTATGTACACATCTCCTACATATTCATTTGAATTAGGATTCATCATGTGCTCATTCACATCCTCAATATTGCAGGGAACACCTAAAGTCAAGGGTTTATATCTTGAAGACTGTCTCGTGAATCCCTCAAGGCCAGTCCATCAGAGATCAAAGCCGATAAAAACAAGTGCATTTTCAAAGATGAAAAATCTTGATATATTGCTGCTTGACAATGTGCATCTCGATGGGGACTTTGGAGATTTTCCGAAAATGATTAAATGGTTAGTTTGGCGAGGATGCCCTTTACAATCTCTACCGCCTAATTTTGAACTCGAGAACTACAGCTACTCGATATGCAAAAGAGTTGTCTAGTACAAGCCTGGATGGGTAGCAAGGTACCTATATATTTTTACAATAACTTGTTAATGCCTGATAATATTCTGAAGTCTTCTCTTTGATATACAGGACATGGGATCACTCAAGGTGTTGGATTTAAGTTATTCACAGTATTTGCTATCTACTCCAGACATGTCAAGTGCTATAAAACTCGAATGCATTTTTCTCCAAGGTTGTACACGACTAGTGGAGGTCCATGAATCAATAGGTAACTTAGATAACCTTATGCTTCTTGACGTCGAAGATTGTCGGAGTTTGGTGACCCTGCCAAAGTCTCTTGGAAAAATGAAGAAGCTTATTACATTGAACCTGAAAGGCTGCCAAAGCCTCAAGAGCTTTTTTGTTCCAGTGTCAGTTGTGAAGTTGAATCTTGATGGGTGCAGCAGCGTTGTCATGGCTCCTGACCAAAATGAGTTGTCAGTTGTCCCATTGTCGCCACAATGTCAAACTCTTTCCGGATTCTTCAATTCATCAATCGGTATATACCGTTTCCTTAAACATTTGGATTTGGCGAACATAGGTATATCCAGTGATGACATTTTGCGACAGTTAAGTTCTGCGTCTTCATTGTGGCATTTAAATCTCAGTGGTAACCCGTTTCGCGTTCTAAATAATGACACGCATGCCTTCCGGAAGTTGAAATATTTAGATGTGAGCAACTGTACCGAGCTACAGTCAATTTCACAGTTATTTCCGCATCATATAGTGACTGTAAGTTACTGTTCTTCGTTGAAAAGAGTCTCATATATTTATGAACCAAACTCACCGCATGGAAGTTATTTGATCCAGTCAGTTGGGGGTCACATACTAGATGCCATCGATTATGAATATAGTTTCGATGAATCACAGCTATCAATTGTATGGACCCATAAGTGGGATGGAGGTCAAGTTTCACTACTCATCTGACTACAAAAGAAACTTGATGTTCAGCAGCAGTTTTGCCGCTGAGCAGGTAAATTCTCTTTTCCCTCGTATATTAATTATTCAGAATCAGACTGACAGAAATGATCTGTTTCATTTTTAATATTTTTCATTAGGTGCTGTCTGAGGGTGGAACATCACAAATTTACAAAAGTTTCAGCAATAAAGGAATTGTAACAGAGCTGCAGTATACCGTTCCTTCGAATTCTGTGCCTATCCGAGAACTTAATATTGTTTTCAAGATTCCGATAGATGAAAGATTTGTTCCCATATTGGGATTCACAGTTGAAAATGTCACAAAAATGTGGGAATGGGTGTTGGATTCATCTCTATTGGGAGACACGGACGAGACATATTATCCATGCCCTGGTTTTTCATGGTTAAGTGAATCATGTTTCAGGAAGGATAGGAGTATTGAATCTGGTGACTTGCTTAAAATATATATTGCTACTAGGGTGGGCTATGAGAAGACCATAAAATGGGGAGTTGATATCATATATAAGGTTAAGCTTGATTAGAAGGTATGATGCAGCTCTTCTGAATCTTTCTCTTTTCCAGCTATGAATGAAAAATGGTCATTCATCTTTCAACTCTTGTAGATTTGCGGTCCTAAGAAGTATGGATAGACTCGACATCACTGGCTAGCAAACACAGAGCATACTGAAGAACACGACAATAATGTTGGAAAACTATCCTCCATATATATACATGTATTTATTCTCTATAATAACATGAATTGGGTAGTGTGCTTCTTCAAATGGTGCATTTTATTAAACTAAAAACTACTAGTTTTAATTATATGATGTTATCTAAATTTAAATGTAATATGAAGGATTATATTAAAAACATAAAATATTGTGCTCCAAGTTCCAACAGTAAACTATTTCGATACATTTAATTTTGACATAATTAGTTGAACACTAAATGTGTGTTTAACGTGATACACATGTTATGTTTCAAATAATTACACTGATTCAAACATTACATTAAAAACCCGCTACACATTTAGTTCGAATATGAGCATAAATAAGAGAGTAATACAAGTCAACATACGATTGATATCAAAAGGAAAGCTTCTAGATCATGCCTTATCATTTTGTGCCGGCCAATAATTTTAGGCTCTTTATTCTTATTGTTTATATCGTTACAACTGCTTCACATCTTACCGTTTCTCAAGAATCACCGAGTTCATCAAAGACTCTTACAGACATTATTTGTGATAAAACTAATTTTCCTAGCTTTTGCAGAAATGTTTTAGAATCCGATCATGAAATAAAAGGGGCGTATATTGGTAAAATTCGTTACACAGTTAAAGAATATGCACGTAGCAATGCATCAGCAACTCTCAATGTGATATCCAGCTTAATAAAACATGAAGATAGTAAGTGTAGAGAGGAACGCAGGAGGAATAGAGAGCTTAGAGATGCACTCAAGAAGTGTGGTAGTGATTATTATCAAGTGATGGTTTATTTGAGAAGAATGCGCGGGTGGTTCGGCTGTGGCCGGATAAACAAGGAGTTTCTCAATAAAGATATTTCCATGTTAAGAAAAAGTATTGATATAATACGAGATTGCAAACAAAATTTTCCCGATGAAAGATTCCGTCTACAGACACCATATGAAGTAAACACTAACCGTTTGCTGCAATTAACCATTGTATTATATGAAGTCGAACTTTCCATATGTTATGAATAAATTTGCATATCAACAATAATTATAATAAAATGTTTCACATGTTATTTCTTACGGTATATTTAATTAATCTGTAATATGCTAGCCTAATTTAAACAGATTTTAACAGCATTTGTGAAACCTAATTAAATTTGTTTATGTGACACAATATAATAGTCAATCATGACATAAGATCCAATTTACTTGTGGAGTTGTAAGTAGAATGACGATTGGTTTCGAGATCGCGTCAAGCTTCTGGAGGTCGTGATGACGGTTTGGGTTATACGAATTTTATGATTTAGATTATGAAATTAGATAGGGAAACCAATCGTTAAGAGCCCATTGATTTTTATATTCTATTACTAATTTACCCTCATATTGATACTTTTTTTATAATTAATTGATAAATTTTAATTATTTACAATTTGACTCCAGAATAATGACGGTCCAATTTAAAAATTTGAATGATTTAGATTTATTTGCATTTCACATATGATGATTAGTTTTTACCGGAACCCTAATATGTTTTGATGGCTATTAATTTCAATTGTCTTATATTATTGGTGGAACTCTTAAATCATGTCTCACCATATTGACATATTGTCTTATGTTATAAGTAGACCTGTTCAAATCCGGACTCGGGCCGGGTAATTTTAAAAAAATTAATTCATATATTCGGGCCGGGCTAAACTCGCCCGATATATTCGGGCCAAAAATTGTGTCCATACCCGACCCGTGTATTGAACCGAGCCAAAAACAACGTGTATATTGTTAATCACGTTTTGCCATAATATTCATATTTCAGTCATATGATATCCGTTTCTTATGATATTTACATGTATAGATAGATATTGAAAATATCTATAATGTTCATGTTTTAAGTTAAGTCAAAATAAAATTGTATCATGGTCTAAATTATGATAGAACTTGATATACACGATTCAACAAGTGTTGTTGACATCAGCTTCTTGTTTTGTGCTTATCTTATACATAACACAACCGTTTTTGATGTTTTATACATGTATAGAAAGAGGAAAGAAAAATGCAGATTTTTCGTTAAGTAGCTTGAGTCAAATAAGAAACGAATAAAATCGAAAAACGTGGTATAAGTTGTTCTGTAAGTTGTTGCGGAATTATTGCACACATTTCGTATTTTAATCATAACGTTCACATAAGATGTTGGATTTGACTGAGTAATATATGGTTAGAAAGATAAGAGAAAGATCTAAAACTTATCTTCATGTGCCACGTTCTAAATCGGATTGGATCGTGGGTGAAAAACGTGATAATGTAACGATCAGTTTCTAGTCCACTAAAATCTGGACTTGTGTCTTATAAATAAACTCTCTAAGTTTATTTGACATAATAATCTTAAAAACAAAACATCTCATGTGCTAAGAAACCAGGATATACCAAAATTATATTGCAATTTCTATTGGTGAATAGAAATTAAGAAACACCCGAATTATTTTCTCTAGCAAGAAGAAAGTTCGGTTTTCTAATTGATTTCTCGGTGGATACTGAGGAGGGCTTCTATTTTGAAGTTTAGCTTGCTGTGCAACATCAACAAGTATTTCTTGTTTGAAAACAAGAAACAAAGGTATGAACATCTTTGTTCATTTGTTCATATTTATCGGTTTGAAATCAGTTGCATGCAAAGATCGTTGTATGTAATTCTTGTAAAATTTTAATTGCCGCTGCGTTTACTGACAAGAATTCCCTTCACTGACACCATATGCAGAACTTCCAATTGGGCTGACAACAGTTGCAGAACCTTCGAATGTACTAATGCTAGATGTGGAATTCTCATACTTTCCAAGGGGAATCGTGGGGGTCGGGTGCTCAGTGATTCCTCCACTGGAAAATCCTTCAACACCCCGGTGATGAAAAAAGCAAAAAGCGATAAAAGGCGAAAATGGTCATAGGCGAAAAGCGAGAGGCGAGGGGCGAAAAGTGCTCGCCTTTCGGATAAAAATAATAATTGTGATATTAAATATAAAATTATATAACAATGTATTTAAAATTACAATAAATAATAAATATAATTTAAAATGAGTTAGCAGACTTCGTATAAAGTTTAAATTAATAAAATTTTAAAAGGAAAGTCAATTTGAAATTTGGGTAGGTGAATCTGATGTTTGAAAACCCTATCTTTAACCCAAAACGACACCGTTTCAATTAAAAAAACTAAAAGATCCAAGAGGCGACTCAAGCGAGAGGCGAAGAAGCGGCTGCCGAGGCGTCAAAGGCGACCGCCTCTTAGATCAAGCTCGCCTCAAGCCCCAGAGGCGTTTTCCTCATCGCCCGAACGCCTAGGCGACGCCTTTTTGAACACTGCAACACCCTCCCCAACTTCATATGATACAGATGCAACTGCAGTATACTGCATAAGTACAATACACATGTTGATGTTAGCAGCATTTACAGTTGCGAACATTTTTGTCACCCAAAAATTAGATAGACAGAAGTCAAGGTAGATCATAAAGTCTGCAAGTTTTTAACACCTTAGCACACTCATATTGGATAGGACTTTACAGGCTAAGCATCCAGTAAGAAGTTTACATTGTACAACAATACTAACTTATAATGGCAGTTTCACCATGCAAATAAGCAGAAAGCAAAATAATGATGCATTTCAAATAAAAAAGAGCGTTCAGGGGCACATACCAGGTCCATGTCTGCAGTATTCTTTTGTTTCGATAGCCCTCTGTTTCTTGCCAATGTTTTTTGCTGAAAATGATGCAAATCAAAGAGAAAGTTAGCTCAAAGTCATCTTTTACAAAATATGTACTGCGTAAGGATAATATACCGTTTCGATGATACAATCAATTGACTCATCGTTAATATGAGGATCGCAAATCAAGTCAAACAGCTCCTGAGTACTCATGACAGCCACACAACGCCTTTGGAAAAAATTCTGCCATAACAAATAGACAATAGTCAAATGTATGAATTATGTAAAATACCAGAGGATTAGAAACATTACACACGGAGCCGAAGTCAACGTGATAATTGTGAAACCCTACCAACACTTTGGCACAGTCTCTCTTCAGAAGTTCTGAAGCATAAACATAGTGTGTTTCAACAGCCTGCGATGCACCAATTACATAGAGATGGCCCTGGACAATATAAGTACTAGCAGGTTAGAAGGATGCAGCATAAACATGTATGCTACATTGGAGATGACTACAGACCTCATGATAGAGCACATGAGTTTCGCTTAAGTCTCCGTGCACGATCTCACACTTGTGATATAGAATCCTCATTATCTTTATAAGCTGAAAGAACAGTCAAATCGTTAGATATTGAAATTTAATCTACATCTAAAACAGGCTTGTAATGTGATTCTAGAAACAGATTACTATGCTTTCTTCATTATTGAGTGGAACGTGGGAAAATCTCATATAATACTAACGAACCACAGATTCTGTCCCGGACGCTTACCTCCTTGTAGCACTCATGGTACTGGTCCAAAGGAATCGGAGCAACAGAAAGTGTGGGGGCGGGCACCCCATTTTGCCCTGGAAGTTTTGTGAGGTGTGGAATTCAGAATAAAAAGAAGTACATGATTCAGTTCAAAATGTAGCAAGCAAGGACCGAGAGGGATGCATATTAAAACCAGATAGTGGTACCTATAAATTCGGAAACAAGAATAATTTCGTTTGACTCAACAGGAGTAGGACATCTGACTCCAGCAGCTTTCATTCTGTTAGAAAGAATACGATGTTTCTTAATTAGATAATAAGCAAATTAAAAGAAGATTAGTTAGTTAGAGTTCTTACTTGGAAAGAGCAATGAATTCAGCACCAGGACGATAGTTGCATGTCAAGTGTGTCCTTTTAATGCCCTTCTTGCGAATATCAAATATGTGACTGCAGTACATAGGAACCAAATCGGCAAATAAGTTAGAAAAAATGCAGGAAAAAGAAAAAAGAATAACCCAATGCGCTTACGTCAAATGATTGGGATGGCATGTGTACACTTTTAGTGCCACTTCTTGTCCATTCTCGCTCGTAGCGTGATAAACATTAGCCTGAGGAAATACATAGAAAAACAAGCCTCAGCCAGAGAAATCCGAGGCAAATCAGTTACTAAGCTAATTATGACATAAGGTACCTGTTCCCCATTAGAAATTCGAGAGTGAATTCGGGACAGAACACCATAGTGAAACATGTCTATCATTGCAGACTCGGTTCTTTCAAATACGGAATTCTTGAAAGTAAATATGTATTAGCAAACAGCGACAAAACAGAAAACAATAACAGCTTAAACAAAAAGAAGAATAGATACCATGCCGTCAGTTTCCGCACGCAGACAATCATCAAGAACCAAGCCAGCTCCGCAACTAAGGTCGTACATATCCTAAAACGCCAGATCGGTAAACAAGTGGAATCTTATGGAGAGAATCAGATATCAATTAGCGCAGTCGATGTGAAACTACCTCAGATCTGATGCGTCAGAGCGATGCTTATCAAAATCGCTGAGCCCTTCTTCTATGCCTTTTCTAGGGCTCCTCTTTCCCAAATCTATCCTTTTTCTATGTTTTGTATTTTAATTTGTTAGCTTGGTACTTAACCGGAATATTTTTACTGTTTTTTGGAGTACAAATTATTTAAATATTAAAAATCTCTCTTTTGTAATATTTCCAATCTTGACAAGGAGATTGTTTTTACTTTTTTGTAATCGATTCAATCAAAATCAGTTACTTCTTCAAGACTAATTATATCTATTTAAAAATGTATTACTGTGAAACGGTGACAATGTATATAGTGATAAGTTTAATAGAGATAATAATATTTTATAAGGGGAAGGATTTGTTTTTAGTCGTTGCTTTCATCAAATTAAATTATATGAACTGGGGAAATCTCAGATAGATTCACAAGAAGTAACTAGTGATTATCTGTTAGACCTTTAGGTTTTGATTATAACAAATAAATTTTAAAGATTATTATTAAGATATTTTGAATTGATATTAGAAATATTATTTAAGAAACATCTTAACAAGAATATCTAGTGGAAAGATAATCATGAATTTAAGTAATATATCTTGGATTATCTTTTGGAAACAAAGATTAGAATAAATATTATATGTGACATTATCTTGACATAATATATTCCATATAATATTTATATCATTATCTTTGGAAAGAATATTTGAATAAATATTCTTTTATTATTATCTTTTGGAAACTAATGTTTATCTTTGAAAAGATTTGTGATTTTCACAGAAATTTAGGAAAGAGATAATGCTGTAAGATCTAGGAGTATCTTGACAACAGGGCCTGTAAATAGGCAACAGTCTTTTGAAGAAAGCGTGGAGCTTACATTGAGTTGTGTGTTGTTTGACGGCTTTGAATCTAGAGAGGTGCGTCTCAGGAGTAGCGGTGAATCCTCGGAGTGTTCAGAGTTGTACATGAAGAGGTTGTGAGCGTGTCATTTAGATTGAGGTCAAGGGAATACAAGTTCATAAACTAAGTCGTTGTAGGCGATTAGTCATTGAATTGTAATTGACAATATATCTAATAAACAAGCTCTCAAGCTCTTACAAATCCCCTAGAAGGTAGTGGTTTTACTCAGTACTTGTTGGTATTGAGGTTTCCACTATAAATCGTGAGTACTTTTATTTCTGTTATTTTTACACGATTTTATTATTTTAATTCCGCTGCTGAGTTACTCGCTGCATTACCTCTCGAGGAACTCACTGACTGTGTTACCTCCTGCAACACCTCTGTGGTAACTTCTAACAGAGATACCTTAGAGGGAAGGCTATACTAACGATCCAACAATTGGTATCAGAGTAGGTGCTCCACATACCTCACAGGGAAGGCAAGTATACAGTCATCAAGCGAAGAACATGGTGTCTTCCCCCACACAGAACTTTACAAGTATCAGCCAAGAACAGGGAGACCTCGACATACTCATAAAGTTAAAATTGAATTATCTGATATTACGAACTCTTTACCTTTCAAACCCAGAAAACCCAAGTTTGTCTGGGTACGGAAAAACTAACTCTTCCCTTGCAGGTAAGAGCGATAAAGGAGTCTGGGTGCATTGATAATGCGCGTTATAGACAGATGACATGTAACCAAGATAATTTCATCACTCTTCAAGAAGTTTCCGAAGGGTACGTATTATTTGAAAACAAAAGAAAAAAAAGATAAAGTAAAAGAATCAAGGAAGGTAAGTATTTTGTGTGAAATCAATTTTGTCGTGGTAAGTCTAGTTAGATACCTTCAAGTTTATCTGTAAGTGCATTGACTAAATCTTGAATGAAAAAACATGTCACGTTTATTTCTAATGAGTTTTTTTTGAGAGGTACAAGTACAGTGGAAATCATTATGCACAAGATGCGTATGCTAATCCTGAGGGGGAAGAAGAGACAGCTGTACCTGAGAGGGAATACATATGTACCAACCCTGAGGGGGAAGAAGCTAACGTCACCAATCACTTGAATAATGAAGGTGTTGATCTTGAGAATGAATCACCACTAGAGAACAGACAAGCAGAAGGGAATGGACAGAGGGTAACCGAAAGATGAAGACATCCAAAAACAGTCCTGACTCGCAGACAATGAGTGCTACACCTCACAGGTTCGGGTAAATATGCTTTAATCATAAATAATGATGCATTTTTTATTTCTATTGCAGAGTTCAAAACGATGAAGGAAGGTCTGAAGGAGCATGATTTGGGAAAGACCAGTGAGAGAAACAAAGTTTCAAAGTGATTTATAAAGTCTAAATGCATTCTGCATTACCTGAGAGGGACAGAGGATGAATACGTGACAATGATAGCATGTTGCGCTGAACTCCTATTTCTCATGCAACAGCTAAGTGGTTATGGTGTTATAATTGACTATCTTGTTATATTATGTGATAATACCAGTGCTAATAGCATATTTAGGGATCAGGAAGATGTATGGATCCCCAAAGCCTGTTGCTCTAGGGGAATACTATGGGCTTTTTGACATCCCTGTTGATTTGGTGGCTGGAAAGAAAGATAAGGTTATTGATGGTGAAAAAACACTACAGATTGATGAAAAACAATGGTGTGGAAGTTTCGTACAACGAGTATGAATATGCCCACTTGGACTTCACATTCTTGCATCATGAAGAACTATTGGCGTATGTCATGTCTCGCATACTGCTTGTAGGACCAGCAACAGATAAAAAGAGAGATTAGGTGCTACACTGAGCAGTAAGCAAGCTTTTGAAAATATTGTCAATAACTTCATCCTCTTTTGGCAAAGGTGGTATGTAAATATGTTGATAGTCATATCCTCATTTGGAAGGATATATATATCATAGGTACTCTCAGGTATCTGCATAGTGTATAAATCAGTGTTAGAAAATGGAGTAGCGGTGAAAAGTGTTCCGCAAAACTTTTCAATAGAAGGAACCGTGTTTGACTGGTGTATGACAGAAGCTTGTAAATATGAAATGTGTTTTTTAAAGATGCTGGTAGTTTTAGTGGCAGTGGGGATCTATTTATTACATTCAGAAAGAGGATGCTATGTATAATATGTCGTAGGGTTCTAAATATGAAATGTCATAGTCTTTCGACCTTTCACGTTTTTGTGTGCTTCCTTACTCAGCTAGGACATCGACTACAGGGATACCTTTGTTAGAATATTAGGATGTATTAAAATTAATTAGCCATATTTATTTACCACATTTATTTAGTTTATTTTTAGTTAGGGTTAAATTTAGTAATACATGTATTATATAATGTAAACAAATTATATGTACAAGACGTGTGAGTTGATAATGTTTTCCTCCACCATTATTCATACAGGTTTTATCCTATTCTATCAATAGAAGTGTTTCCCTTCTATTTTCTTTTTACAACCTTTATATAAATTCATAGTTGTATAATTCAAACTTACAAATCTGAATCGTCAAAATACCCAAGTCTCCAACTCATCTTGAAAACGTGTCTGATATTTACATTGTATTTGGGTAAATAATCAAAACTAGTCATTTGTACTGAAAACACAGTTAAACACTTGACTGCAACGTGTGTAGTAATTTGTTGCCTAAAAGCATACAATAAAATCAAAACTATACATAAATTACAATTAACATACATATATAAAGACCGACCGTGGCATATGCTTGTATTATAATTTATAAGTCCAGTAGATACGTTTGAAAATTCATAGGCTCTTCCACCGAACCAGAACTTTTAAGCGTTTAATCTTAAAATTCAAAATACATAAAGACCGACCGCGGCATATACTTGGTATTCAACAACCTATGGAGGTTAATCTTAAAATTCCCAATGTTTCTAAGAACAAGGGTTGTTGTAAGCGTTTAAAAAGTTCTCGAGAAGTTGGAATTATCAAATAGAAGAGGTCCAAAAGAGTAGGTCGGAAATGCGGGATTTTGGGTTTTCATGATAGTCGTACTTGCCCGACGAAGATTACCATCCCAAGTAGTTAGTGTGAAGGTAATTCCAAGAAAGAAAATAATGGGATTGGATTGAATGAAGTTTGAAGGCGTTGCCTATGTTTTTTACAATAAATGAACTACTCTACATGAACTATATTGTTTTTAAATAAGATTAAGTCTAATTTCGTTTATTAATAATTTAGTTTTGTCAATTACATACTCATGGATTCTTCAATTAAAATTTGGTTCAACGTAAAAATATTTGGTTCATGAACCAAAACACATCAATCACTGAACCACGATCCTCAAATATCTATTGGAAGGTCTATTGATGATATTATGAACCAAAAAACATCAATGCTATGTCCATTCAATTTTTGGTTCAGTATTTGATATCGTTCGATTCTTGAATCAAAACATATCAGATTATGAACCAAACCACAGTTCAAACATTCAGAAGAACAACACTATTTAAATGTTCAAGTCCACCGATTCAACGTTTGATATTGTTCGACCATAGGAAAAATAGTGTCATTATAGACTAGTGGCTCATTAATTCGTCCATAAGAAAATGATTAAAAGCGAATTCTTGGTGGATTCTGAAAGGTGTGATGTTGGTACGAAGTCGGATTTCTTCCAATCCGTACTTGGTATTCAACAACCTATGGAGGTTAATCTTAAAATTCCCAATGTTTCTAAGAACAAGGGTCGTTGTAAGCGTTTAAAAAGTTCTTGAGAAGTTTTTAAACATTCAGAAGAGTCACACTATTTAAATGTCCAACAAATCCAACGATTCAACGTTTGACATTATTCGATTCGTGAACCGAAACATACCAAATTATGAACCAAACGATATGTAAACATTCAGACAATCAGTAACGTTACCCAAACATAAGCCCTGAATACATTTTTGATGTTAAAACCAACAATTCATTACATTGTTTTAAAATGTCAAGTGCCAAAAAGTACATACTCTAAAATTTAAAATGTTATCCAAAAAGTCAAAATAGCATTGCATCGTATTCAGAAAACAAGCTAAACAAAACAAGCTAAATCTTGCTTAATTCATTCGTTTCTTTTCTTTACTTTCTCGCAGCAGATGTAATGCAACTCTCCCATTTGCAGCAATCTTGTATTCATTTAGATTGGAGCTGATAATCCTCACAAGGTATAGCTTTCTAAGATGCTCCAATTGTGTTTTTTGCTGCGATAAGCTAATTTTAGAAATTCTTTCAAAAAAGACAAGTAAGAATGATACAATTAACAAAATAGATACTAACCATCTTTTCTTTCTTCAACCCAGTCTTCCATCCCTGAATACCTCCGCCATAGTAAGTTTCCATATGTCTCATCATGAAAACACTGCAATCTGTGACGTTAGATGTTGTTCGCCAAGACATTTCCAACCTTTTTATGGGGCATACTCAAGACCTTATCGGCATGTGGGTGTTTTATATGTTTCAGATAGTTCGAGAAGACGAGTGTCTGGCTGCCTGCATATATAACATTGAAAGAGTTAGCGTCTAATATATTTGCAAAATGGAGTAATAAATTTTGATTTTGGGACATACTGAATCGGGTTTAAATTTCTTACCAAATCAGTCACTGTGTGCTCGTACTTTCCTTCAATTGTCACTTTTGTTGCCGAATTATCCAATATCTCAATGACAAACTTAACCATGTCAAATACCAGAAAATAATGATCATAGTGGTGGATTGGATAAAAAAAACTGCAAAGTCATCAACAAATACGTTAATACATTACGAACCAAAGAAAGAATCACATACTCTACACTGAATACCCATATCAAACATTCATGGTTCACGAAATGCTGTATTTCTGAACCAAACATACATATATCATGAACCAAACATACTATCATGGTGATTTTATATAGAAAATAAGTGAATTACATATAAATATGTACCAAAAAAATTGAATTATATATCCTAGATTGAATACCCCATATTTAAACCTTATGGTTCATGAAATGATGTAGTTTCGGCTCATGAACCAAACAGGTATATATCATGAACCAACATACAGTCGTGATTTCATAGAAAAGACTGAATGTAATGAACTCAGACGACAATATGCACTAAAAATAATTATCTGTTGTAAAATTAAGTGAAATATGGAAGAAAAGAACAAGACAAATGGTTAGGAGAATGAAGCAAGAAGAGAGATTGTATTTCATTTCATCTTTTTGTTTGATACATCAACATGTCTCTCATACAAGTCTATTTATACTACTACATGATGCAAATGAAAGGACATATTATTCCTCCAAATAAATAAGAATAAAGATGAGAGTTATAATGAGAGAGTAATAGATAATTATGATCATAACAAATGACATAATAATCATGCATTTTATATCTCATTCAAGTCATCCATATTATTGATTTTATAACACTCCCCCTTGGATGACTTGTACACATGTGTTACCTCATTAAAAACCTTGTTAGGAAAAAACCCGTTGGGAAAACCCTATACAAGGAAAAGAGTATAACGTGTATGTATCTCCCCCTCATTTTGACATCTTTAAAATATCTAGCAAAGATCTCTGAACTTTCTCAGACCAATATTATTCACTAGTTTTTGAAAAGAGGTTGTGGGTAATGCTTTTGTGAATAAATCAGCTAGATTGTCACATGAACGAATCTGACATATCTCAATTTCTTTCTTATTTTGAAGTTCATGAGTAAAGAAAAATTTGGGAGAAATGTGTTTCGTTCTGTCCCCTTTTATATACCCACTCTTAATTTGAGCAATGCATGCAGCATTATCTTCATATATAATAGTTGGACTTTCTCTATCAACAGTAAGATCACATGATTCTCTTATATGATGGATTAAAGATCTTAACCATACACATTCACGACTAGCTTCATGAAGTGCTAATATTTCAGAATGATTTGAAGAAGTTGCCGTTAAAGTTTGTTTAGTAGAGCGCCAGGATATTGCGGTACCACCATAAGTAAATATGTATCCTGTTTGTGACCGTGCTTTGTGGGGATCAGATAAATATCCGGCATCGGCATACCCAAGTAATTCTGATTTTGAATCTTTTGAATATAATAATCCCATGTCATATGTTCCTCGAAGATATCTTAAAATCTGTTTAATACCGGTCCAATGTCTTTTTGTTGGAGATGAACTAAATCTTGCTAATAAATTAACCGAGAATGCGATGTCTGGTCTTGTACAATTAGCAAGATACATTAGTGCTCCAATTGCACTTAAATATGGAACTTCAGGACCAAGTATTTCTTCATTTTCTTCCCGAGGACGAAATGGATCTTTTGTCACATCTAGTGAACGCACAACCATGGGAGTACTCACCGGATGAGATTTATCCATATTAAATCTTTTCAATATTTTTTCAATATATAATGATTGGTGAACAAATATTCCATCGGATAGATGTTCGATTTGGAGGCCAAGACAAAATTTTGTCATACCTAAATCTTTCATTTCAAATTCTCTTTTCAAATACGCAATTGTATTGTGAACTTCATCAAGAGTTCCGATGATATTTAAATCGTCAACATAAACTGCAATAATTGAGAATCCTGTTTTTGTTCGTTTGATAAATACACAAGGACATATTGCGTTATTGATAAATCCCTCTTTCAATAGATATTCACTGAGACGATTATACCACATTCGACCAGACTGTTTTAATCCATATAATGATCTTTGAAGCTTAATTGAGTACATTTCTCTTGGTTTGGAACTATGCGCTTCGGGCAATTTTAATCCTTCCGGAATTTTCATGTATATGTCATTATCAAGTGACCCATACAAATATGCTGTCACGACATCCATTAGATTCATTTGGAGTCTTTCTAAAATTGCCAAACTGATCAAAAATCTAAATGTTGTACCATCCATCACTGGAGAATATGTTTCCTCATAATCAATGCCTGGTCTTTGTGAAAAGCCTTGGGCTACTAGTCGTGCTTTATATCGTACAATTTCATTTCTCTCATTACGTTTGCGTACAAACACCCATTTATAACCGACAGGTTTTATATTTTTGGGCGTTAAAGCAATAGGCCCGAAGACTTGTCGTTTTTCAAGGGATTTTAATTCTGCATGTATGGCACTTTCCCATTTAGGCCAGTCGTTTCTTTGTTGACATTCTTTGACCGACCTTGGCTCATAATCATCATTTTCATTTATAACATCAAGAGCCATTGCATATGCAAAAATATTATCCACCACAACTGATTTTCTGTTCCATCTATTTCCGGTAATTACATAATTTATAGATACTTCATAGTCATCATTTTCAGATGCTTCTTTGTTGTCATCTTTTTCAATTGTTTCATCATCATTTATAGATGAATTCTTATTTTCCACATCTATTTCATTTGGAACAGACACTGATGCACCATCGAACTCATTATTACTTTTTCTTTTTCTTGGATTTTTATCTTTGGACCCAGGTGGTCTACCACGCTTCTTGCGTGATTTAGACTCATTGGCTAATATATTCCCAGCATTACCATTTGTAATATCAATTTTACTTGGAACATTTATAGCTGGTATATGTGACCTCGTCACTGTCTTTATATTTGTAAATGCATCAGGTAATTGATTTGCAACATTTTGCAAGTGGATAATCTTTTGAACCTCTAGTTCACGTTGATTTGTAATTGGATCAAGATGAGATAATGTTACCGCGTTCCATGTAATTTCTTGTTTTTCCTTCTCATGTTTTATTTTATCTCCCCCTAATGCGGGATATATTGTCTCATCAAATCGACAATCTGCAAATCGTGCTTTAAATAAGTCTCCCGTCAAAGGTTCTAAATATTTAATAATTGAGGGGGAATCAAATCCCACATATATTCCCAACCTTCTTTGAGGTCCCATTTTACTTCTATGTGGAGGAGATATTGGCACATATACGGCACATCCAAAAACTTTTAAATGAGAGATATTTGGTACTTGTCCATTAACAAGTTGTAAAGGAGAATACTGATGATATGCACTTGGTCTTAAACGTATAAGGGATGCAGCATGTAAAATTGCATGTCCCCAAGCCGAATTTGGCAATTTGGTCTTCATCAATAAAGGTCTAGCAATTAATTTCAGTCGTTTAATAAATGACTCTGCTAACCCATTTTGAGTATGTACATGAGCCACAGGGTGTTCAACAACTATGCCAATTGACATACAATAATCATCAAAAGATTTTGAAGTAAATTCACCCGCATTATCAATTCGAATTCTTTTAATAGAATAATCTGGAAACTGTGCTCGTAATTGTATTATTTGAGCAAGTAGTCTTGCAAATGCCATGTTTCGACTTGATAATAAACATACGTGCGACCAACGTGTCGATGCGTCAATTAATACCATGAAATATCGAAATGGTCCTGTTGACGGAATTATTGGTCCACAAATATCTCCTTGAATTCTTTCTAAAAATGTTGGACATTCAGTCGCGACTCTAACTGGTGATGGTCTTGTGATAAGTTTTCCTTTGAAACATGCAGCACACACCAGATCTTTAGATAAAATAATATTTTCAGTTTTCAATGAATGTCCATGAGAATTTTCAATAATTTTTCTCATCATGTTTGATCCAGGATGACCTAATCGATCATGCCATATAAGAAATTTATTTAGGTCTGTTGATTCTTTTACAACCATATATGTTTCAAGTGGACTAATAATTGAATAATAAAGTCCCAACTTATATGATTTAAGTTTTTCCATTATTTTTTTCTTTCCGGAGATCATTGACGTGATATATAAATATTCCATGCCATTCTCATTAGTTGTTTCAATATGATAGCCATTCCGGCGTATGTCTTTGAAACTTAACAAATTTCTTTTTGATTGCTTTGACAACTTTGCATCATCTATAATTAATTGTGTACCATTAGGTAGTGTTAGATGTGCTTTTCCATAACCATCAATAATATCGGTTACACCGCATATGGTGCTAACATTAGCTTTGGCTAATATGAGGTTAGAAAAATATTTTTCATCTCTTAGAATTGTATGCGTTGTTGCACTATCCGCCAAACAAATATGATGGTCATCTTTTATAGAAGATACCGTTGCGTCCATACCTTTCTTTCTTTGAGCTTTTCGTGCTGATAACGTGTTGTAAAATTAAGTGAAATATGGAAGAAAAGAACAAGACAAATGGTTAGGAGAATGAAGCAAGAAGAGAGATTGTATTTCATTTCATCTTTTTGTTTTGATACATCAACATGTCTCTCATACAAGTCTATTTATACTACTACATGATGCAAATGAAAAGACATATTATTCCTCCAAATAAATAAGAATAAAGATGAGAGTTATAATGGGAGAGTAATAGATAATTATGATCATAACAAATGACATAATAATCATGCATTTTATATCTCATTCAAGTCATCCATATTATTGATTTTATAACATTATCCACTTATTTCAATTTAACATATTTTACGGCATACCAATAGGGTTTCTTTTATATCCACCTTTTCCAGCTGGTGTAGGTATTCGGTTATGCTGTCGATGAACATGGAAGTCCGCTCATTTATATCACCAATATGTGGACTCAATGGCATCAGCTTTAATAACAAGGTAACATGTTAAACTATATCAATAAATATCATTCGGTTCATAAATAGATAGTATTTGGTTCATGAATAAGATGCTTACTTTTTGATAAAATGTACCGAAAAATCTTTTTATGGTCAATGGCTTCTGGTTACTCTCTGCCTTGTTAAGCATCGTCCTCCAAATGTCTATTATAGTTGACGCGATGCATTGTCCGGCTGCCGTAGTTTTAAAATCGTCTTTTGTTGCTTTATATGTAAGGAATTCGAACAACACCTCGCTGCACAAGTGTGAAGTCTGTTTCTATTCATCTAAAATTAAAATATAATGAATTACAACTCTTCCATCTTACCTTGCTTCTGCCGGGTCTTCGCACACGTACTTCAACAAATTTTCATCTCTATAGGTAAGAACGACATCCAAATCCATCTTAATTATGTCAAATGGGGATGACATTAACGGGCCTGGCACTCTTGCTCTCGGCAATCTTTCTTTCTTCTGTGCTTCAACCTTTCTTTGCACCTTGTTTGTAGTCTCAGTGGTTGATTTTGGTTGATGAACAGGCAGACCTACGATTGCAATTGTAGGTGTTTCCTTTGGGAGTTGTTCCTCTTCAGCGTTAATTTCTTGTTGTTCCATATTCAAGCACTGATTTACAGCCTCTGTTTGTTCATCTTCTTTGCTGGGTGCCTTTTCTTTCAGGTTGTCATTGGTAGGTATTTTGAGTGAGAATTTTGGTAATTGCCAGTCATCATCAACTCCAATATCAGCAGGGAAGGCAGTTGTAGGTTCTGGATTTGCTGCTGGAGTCTGACAGTCGGATTGAAATATCATTTGCTCTTTGAGTAGTGTCTGTGTCACAGTCAACTCTTCTTTGATGTCTGGAAATAAGGATGCTCTTGCATAGTATGCGTCGTAGAGCTCTTTCTTATTAATTAATTGATCAGCCAAATTCTTCAGACCACTCATTATATCCTGTACATGTATATAAAGTGAGAAGTGAATCTGGTTTTTTATATCAGTAGAATATATCTAGGTTCAAGAAATGCTATAATTCGATTCATGAACCAAACAGATGTATATTACGAACCAAAGAAAGAATAACATACAATAAACTGAATACCCATAAAATACAAATGCTATTATTTGGTTCATGAACAAAACATATATATATCATGAACCAACATTCAGTCATTAGAGTTTCATAAAGAAAAGATAGAAACCGAACTCACTAGACATAATATGCAATACAAATAATAGAGTATTATGTAAATTATGAACTCAATACACTAACCTTGATTTCGTTTGGTACATCGCCAAATGTTGTACTAGCTTCTGGTTCGGCAAAACTTTCAGGAATCACTGTTGGTGCCTGTTTTAAAAATGGGTAATGTTTTTGTATTTGTTCAAAGAAAAAATGATATATATTTAAAAATGATCCATACCTTTGGTGGTGAAGATTCTTCTACACATGCGTTGTAACGTTCCCTGACATTCCCCAACCCGAAACCTCCCTGTTTTATCTCCGATAGTTCTCGCTCCTTCAGAGTATCATTTTTCAAACCTTTGATTATAGGCCATTGTCTAGAATGTTTGACATATCTATCCTCCACTCGATCAACATATAACGCCTAATTCATGACATATTTATTAAGAAGAATAAATTGTGTAATAATAGTTGTGGTCAATATAAACGTACCGTCAGAAAAGACAGAGGTCCTGTGAAACTAGCTTCTTTAAATACATCTTCCCATTCTTCTTTTGACTCATTCAGACATCTCAGTACATGTTCACACCAGTTTAGTTGTCATATGTCGTCAACAGAGTCAATGCAATGCAAAATTCTGGGGTTAGCATTCTGGTTCTTTTGGCAGTGTATCATAACCATGTAAAATAGCACAAGGAAGTGGATCTTAAACCAGAACATATCGTCATCTCCCATCTCCTTAATTGTGTGAGCAAGTAGTGAGCACGAGACCTTACCGTCTTTCACATTTGGAAATCTCGCCTTCCAATTCTTCACCATTTCATTTGTTATGCGGCTCTTGACTCTATTTGTTATAATTCATCCTCCCAACGCTAGTCCAAAAACATTATAAACATCCTTCTGTTTCACTGAAAATTTTCCTCTTGTTTTCAGAACTTGATGTTCATAATCGTACGAGTTGACGATATAATACCCTAATTTAGCTGGTATTCTCGTTAATTCCAAGTGTAGAATACCACCCAGCCTCATTTCTATCACCGCATCTCTTTGTTTGGTTGTCAATGTCGTTATAACTTCTTGTAATAACTTTGGCAGGCCTCTGCATAATATACCTTTATAGTGTGCCTCGCCTCTTCTCACTATCTCATATTTGTCTTTTGCACGTGGCTGGATTTTGTGTAATGGGACATCAGGCTCTGATGAACTACTATCATCATCTGTTTCTTTGCTTATGCTCTTATCGGACGAGTCTGAAATTATAGATATTAGAACATAATCAAGACATACATTATAAATTCACGATCCATGTGTTTTATAAGTATATGATCTAACCATGTTCAGATTCCATGTACACATCTCTCTCCTTCCTTTTACGTTTTGTTCCTGTACAGAAAATGATACACAAAATTTAATAATCTCGTTAATAGAAATTCGGAGAATACTACTACATTATTATAACCCTTCCAACACGCACCAATATTTTGTTGTTTGTTTCTCTTGGTCTGCTGAATCTCTTTTTTTCTTTTTCTTTTACCTGTTCAAATACAATACAATTTTAGACATGGTTTGAATTAGTAAAAAGCAGCACAATAATGTGTTGTACCCAGTTTCGAGCTGTGTTCTCTTATAATATTGCGATCCAATCGGCGTTTTGATCGTAGCTCGGATTGGTCAACATCGTCACCATCAATATCTAAATTATTTTCAACATGTTAATTTATTCCATAAATATTCAAATTACAAAAACAGTAAGAAGTACCTGTGTCAGACTTTGAGATGTAGTTGATGGATCGTGATTTTGATGAATCTGATAATAATTTTTGCACATGTTAATTGTTCACACCACATCAAATTTTGCGAAAATAAAATTACAAACCCGAATCTCCGTGATCTATGTATTTTTTAGACAACCTTTTTCTTGAAACCACTTTATTAATATCTCTGAAAAGAGATATTGGAACTGTAGCCAGATTATTTACTGCATCAACTGCTTTTGTAGACCTCTTCTTCTTAGTTCCCCTTCGTTCTATCATACAAGCAGACATTTTAATTCAATCTCAATCTCTATTTATAAAAGCAAACAGACACTAATTGGGTCCGGATTTGATAAAGTTTGATTCATGAACCGAATAACAGATATACAGTCTAAACACACTTCTTAAAAACCAAAGCAATCAGATATTTTGAGTCACCATTTTATTACGTTTGGTTCATGAACTAAACACCCCAATTGAAAACTGAATACAATTCTACAGAAATAGCAACCAGACATTTTGTTTCATGATTTGATTACTATTGGTTCAAGAATCTGACACTAGAATTGCAAACCGAATACAATTTATATAAACGAAAGTAACTGGACACTTTGGTTCAGCAATTGGTAATGTTTGGTTCATGAACGCAATATCAAAACTTGTATTGAATATTAAAGCACTCATCATAGTACCGCCTAAACTTATGGTCTTTCGCTTCAAAATCGTCTGTCCTGTCGATGAAATCAAATTCAGAAACGCATAAATCTGAACTAAAAGTTTTTAACCACCGCAACGCACGTTTTATCGGAACTAGGGTTTCAAGTCATACCCCTTTTTCACATCTTCACAGCGCCACCCCCGTCTCATGTTAACTCAGAAACGCTAATTTCTTCGAGCTCCAAACAAATTCAAAGATTCTCATAGACAAAGATTCAGATTTGTTTTGTTTAGGAAATTGAATCGTCTCCACGATTTACTCATCTATTTCAGAATTTGTTAACAGATTCGCCATTTTAGAGATTTTATCATTATTTTAAATGGAATAAAATCTAAAATTGATGATAAATCTGATCCGTTTGTTTTTATTAAATCAATGGATGTGATTTTGTTTCACGTTTCATCTAACAGTTATGTTTCACCTGAATCTTACTCCTCTTAACAAATGTAAATACAATGAATTCCAAATGCAACTTCTCATTTCAGATTGCAGAAGGGTATGGCTACAAGGATCACCTGTCCTCTCTTCTAGCTCCACTACTTTTGATGATTTTATAGTTGCTAAATTCAAAATGGCAGAGTGATTTGACGACGGAGCAAAGGAGATTGGTGGGGTTGCCCTTAAAATTGGGTGGATTAGGGATTCCTATGGGAAACAATGTGGCTCTCTCGGCGGTTGTGGCATCTCTAGTGCAGGTAGGGACATTATGGGAGATGCTTACGAAGGATTCATTCTCTTCATCAAGGTATAGAGTCTTACTTGATAAGTGGAATTTGAGAATTCGTCCGTCTTCGCCTATCGGATTGGAGCTGAGAGCGAAGGCTAAGCTACAACAGTGGCTCACCGATTTGGCTGCAGAAGTCATCAGGAAAGAGATCAAAGTTCGAGGAGGAGCATGTATGAATACCCTAGTGGATGCAGTTTCAGCTTTGGAGAGTGGTATTTGGACAACGACGATACCTGCCCCTTTTTTTGGGCTTCGTATGAACCCGACGGCATATCGTTTGGCTCTCAAATACCATACCGGGCTTGATGTGTTCGCGAATTCTCGAGCTTGTACGACATGCGCGGGTTGCATACATTCGACACAACCGGTGATCATGATTATCATTGTCCTGGTGGTGGAAGGAGAATCAGAAGACATAATGCGGTGAGAGATGCTTTATTCACCTTTTTCAGGGAGGCTTATTTGGGGCCTAGACTAGAGGTAGCAGGCCTTCTCGATGGGGGAGAGAAGCCAACAAATATTTTTGTACCAGCATGGGACGATGGTAGGGATCTTTGTGTAGATATATCTATTGTATCTCCTTTCGTGGGAGGTGTGATAGAGCACTTTTGTATGCTGTTTTAGGTCCTTTACACTGCTTAGATTCTAACATATTTTAGTATAAGATTACGCTTTTGGTGTAGTTTTGTATCTCAGGTTTAAAAGAAGAGTTAGAACAAAAGTGCAACAAGAAGGCCAAATCTCAAAGCAAAAGACGACAAAGTTGACGAAGAGCCAAAGGACAATGAGTGCGCGAGCAGTGTGACGCGCCAGTCTTAGTCGCGCAGAGCAAAAGCGATGACGTCAGCAATCAGCGAAATATCCGGAGCGATGACATCACGCGCAAAGAATATTTCTAAGTTCGGTTTTTGGAGATCAAATATTCCCTAAGCTGATTTTTAGAGATCAAATATTCCCTAAGCTGATTTTTAGAGATAAAGATGATTTCCTACAGATATTCTTGCCTAAATATTCATGGAAACCCTAGGAGGCAAGACTATAAATACAAAGCTTCATGGAAATCAAAGGAGAGCTGGATACGCATATCTCAGGCTGCGCAGGAGAAGAAGATCGGAATCCTGCCGGAGCAAGACTGTTACGTGCATTGACGACGCGCGCACCAGGCTATTGTGTTCTTACTTGTTGTTTACATATAAATATGGAAATGAATACATTCAGCATGTCTAGCTAACTTGTTGAATTCAGTTTAGACTTTGACCTATGAATTATATGTTTTGAGATTTTATTCTTAATGCTTGACCTGTTTAGTATTATTACTCCGAGCAAACTTGCATGATAAGTAGTTTAGATAGTTAGGCGAAGCCTTTACCCGCAGACCTAATTATAGACTCTATTATCTAACGTTAAACTATCAGAGGTACGTTACAGTGAATGATAGGAGTAGCACTAAAATAGTTAATCACTACCTTTACCAGATTCGTGGTTAATTAGACTAGGTTGGGTAGTAATATCATATAAACCTTTACCGGAATATATATGTAAGTTATTAAGCCTTTACCGGACCTTAACTTGCATGGACAATCTGTCATAGATCCTTAGAAAAACCAGTGATGAACATAGAAGTTCATAGTGATAAGTCTAAGCTGAGCTCATCTCTTATTTATATTTATAAATCTAAGATGAAAGCGCTTCTATCTCACCAAAAAGTGTCCATTGCTTTGGAACCAAAGGAAGAAAAATGGACGGACTATCAAAAGAAAAGGAAGGGTGAGATAAATGAAGAGGCATTCAATCTGTTGGTGTTGAATTCAACGGATAAAGTGTTAAGAAAGGTTAGCACTGAAACTTCAGCTCTTAGTTTATGGAACAGGTTAGTTGCTTTGTTTTCTAATCAACAAGCACCTAATCTTGCATACTTAAAAGCTGCTGCATTTGCATTTAAGATGGATATTGCTAAGTCTGTTGATGATAATCTGGATGATTTCTTGAGAATGACCTTGCAATTGAGTGATACTAAGTATGCATTAGATGACAAGAGTATTGTCATGATTTTAATGAATGCAATGCCTGAGTCTTATTATCCTGTGAAAAATGCTTTTCAGTACACTGGAACCATGCCATCTTATGATTTGCTATGCAATGCTTTGAGAACTAGGGAGATAGAGTTGAAAAATGCTAAAGCTAAGACAGGAACTAGTCTGTTTGTTAAGAATAAGAATGGAAAGAATAATTCTAATAAACCCAAGTCCTGGAATTCTGATAACAAGACTAGGGAATGATAAGGATATGATAAGAAAAATCAAAATAAGAACCAAAATGAAACTAGGAAATGTTTTTTTCTGTGGAAAAGTAGGACACTTAAAGAAAAATTGTTTTAAATGGCAGAATAGGCCCAAGACATCTAGTAATAATGAAACAAAGGTTGCATCCACATCAGGAACTGAACAAAATGTGGCTGAAGTGTTGACTGTGACTACTAAATGTGTTTCTGATCAGTGGGTCCTTGATTCTGGGTGTTCCTTTCATACGTGCCCTTATAGTTCATGGTTTGTTGACTTGACTGAAGTTACAAATGAGAAGGTGTATATGGGAAACAATAATGTGTGTCAAGTTGCTGGTATAGGGTCTGTTAATTTGAAATTAAGTAATGGAAAAACAGTAACCCTCACTAAAGTTAGGTATGTTCCAGGTTTGAAAAGAAATCTTATTTCTTTGGGTGCATTGGATGATCTTGGGTGTACTTATATTGCTGAAAATGGTGTGCTGAATGTTTATAAAGAAAATAGACTTGTACTGTCTGCCACAAAAGTGTCTGGTCTATATGTTTTGAATGGTTCTTGCTGCTGTGTTGCTTTTGTTGATACAAATGACGGTGATTATGTAGTAAAATGGCACCTTCGGCTAGGCCATATTAGCCAAAGGGGTCTATCTGAATTAAATAGGCAGGGCTTATTTGATAAAACAATTTCTTGTGAGCTGCCTTTCTGTGAATGTTGTGTTATGTCTAAACAACATAGAATGAGTTTCTCTGCTGGTGTACATTTGGCTAAGGATATTTTGGAATATGTGCATGCTGATTTATGGGGGCCTGATAAGTATGTGTCTCATGGGGGAAATAAATATTTTCTTAGTATCATTGATGATTACTCTCGGTATGTATGGACTTATCTGCTAAAAACTAAGGATGAAGCATTTGTTAGGTTTAAGGAATGGAAATTGCTTGAAGAAAATCAGACTAATAGGAAACTTAAGGCTTTTAGGACTGATAATGGTCTTGAGTTTTGCAATGCTTTGTTTGATAATTACTGTTTTGATTGTGGAATTTGGAGACATAGGACTGTGAGAAATACCCCTCAGCAAAATGGTGTTGCTGAGAGGATGAATCGAACTCTACTTGAAAAAGTGAGAGCTCTTCTGTTTACATCAGGTCTAGCTAAGGGTTTCTGGGGAGAAGCCCTTGCTACTGCTACTTATCTAGTTAATAGAAGCCCTAATAGAACTTTAGGTTTTAAATGTCCGGTTGAATTGTGGAGTGGCACAAAACCTGAACTTAGGCATTTGAGGGTCTTTGGATGTGCAGCCTATGCACACCAAAAGGAGGGAAAATTAGACTCCAGGTCACTTAGGTGTGTATTTCTTGGATACCAGTTAGGAGTTAAGTGGTATAAACTATGGGAAATAGATTCTAGAGGTATAAAAATAATAATAAGTAGAGATGTAGTCTTTAATGAAAATATTTTTCCCTGTAAAGATAAGACTAATTTCCCGGCCTTAGATAACCTTCTTGGTGAACCTGAGAGAGTTTGTATTGAGGTGGAGCCTAGAATAGTTGAGCAAGCAGAGCCTGAACTTGTGGAGACAAGTCAGGAAGTACTTGATCAAGATCAAGCTCAACAAGAGCAAGGTGATCAGACTGTGGAGTTTAACCATGACCAGGAACCTGAGCAACAAGCTCAATTTCTAGCCCAATCCCAAACTGAACAATTAGTCGATTATCAATTAGTAAGAGATAGAGCCAGGAGACCTATAATCCCAAACCTGAGATATTCCTCTTATGCAGAACTATATCAGCAGCAAATGAGGTAAAAAGTGAGGAACCTGAGAGTTACCTTGAAGCAATAAGTTCTAAAGATAAGAATAAATGGGCAGCAGCTATGGAAGATGAGATGAACTCACTTAGGTTGAATAAAACCTGGATTTTGGTAGAAAAACCTAAGAACCAGAAGCTGGTTGAGTGTAGATGGCTCTATAAAATTAAAGAGGGAATTTCGGAGACTGACCCACCTAGGTTTAAGGCTAGATTAGTAGCAAAAAGGTATACGCAGCGTGAGGGAATTGATTATACAGAAATATTTTCGCCTGTTGTTAAATTTAAAACTATAAGACTATTATTATCTTTAGTAGCGTGCTATAATCTGGAGTTAGAACAATTAGATGTTAAGACGGCTTTTCTGCATGAGAGTTAGAAGAGAAAATTTTCATGCGACAACCTGAAGGTTTTGTAGATAAAAAGTACCCTGAGTATGTATGTTTGCTGAAAAAATCTTTGTATGGTTTGAAACAAAGTCCTAGGCAGTGGTATAAGCGTTTTGACTCCTTTGTTCTGAAAATTGGTTTCTGCAGAAGTAGTTATGATAGTTGTTTTTACTTTGCTTCTGTTGACCATGATCCTGTGTATATTTTATTGTATGTCGATGATATGTTAATAATTAGCAAATCTGTTGACAAGATAAATAAATTGAAACATGACTTGAATTCTGAGTTTGACATGAAGGATCTTGGGCATGCTAGAAAAATTTTAGGAATGGTTATTGATAGAGATAGAACTAGAAATTATCTCAAGTTGCATCAAAAACCATACCTTGAAAAGCTTGTGAAGAAATTTGGAAATGTGAATTGTAAAACAGTACCTGTCCCTATTGCACCTCATTTTGCGTTGAGTAAACTACAATGTCCTAAGTATGATGCTGAGCGTGTTAAGATGGAATCTGTGCCATATGCTAGTGCTATAGGGTCAATAATGTATGCCATGATAAGTACGAGACCTGATTTGTCATATGCTGTTTCGTTGTTAACTAGATTTATGTCAAATCCTGGTATGGAACATTGGTATGCTTTGAAATATGTTATTGCATATATTAGCGGAACTTTAGATGTTGGTCTGAATTATGGAAATAGAATGCATGTGCCTGAATTGATAGGATATGTTGATGCAGATTTTGCTAGTGATAGGGACACTAGGAAATCAAATACTGCTTATATATTTACCTTTGGTAGAAATTGCATATCTTGGAAATCACAATTATAACCATTAGTTGCTTTGTCCACAACTGAATCTGAATACATAGCTATTTGTGATGCATGTAAAGAAGCAGTTTGGTTACAGAATCTGTTGAAAGAAGCTAGGTTAATTGAAGGTAATGCTAGTATATATTCAGATAGCCAGTCTGCGATACATTTAAGTAAAAATCCAGTATATCATGAAAAAACGAAGCATGTAGACATCAGATTTCATTATATTAGGGAACTGCTTGCTGGTAAAGTTATTTTGTTGATTAAATTTAAACAAGTGATAACCCATCTGATATGGGAACCAAGGTTGTGACTAACCAAAAGTTCAAGCATTGCTTGAAACTTCTGTTTATTGAGTAAATGCAGGTACTTGAGTGATGAAGTGAGTTTCGGTGAAGACATCAATGAGGGAGTTGCTCAAGCATGAATGAAGAGATTTCAAAGGGAGTGACGTTAAGCTGGAGATATCATGGACCTCAAGAATAACCTGAGTTCAGCAGCTCAAGTTTAGGTGGAGATTTGTGGTGAAACTTGAGTTATGATGAAGCTGGGCTTCGCTAGGAGGTTTGGCCCAAAAGGAGAGAGCTAAAAGCCACGTCAGCAATCCAGTTGTCCAAGTTGAACCAATCAGGGAGAGGTCACGCAAATGGCGTGGCAAGATAAGGTTCGTTGGATTGTTTTGGAATCTGCGGTGAAGGTGAAGAGTATAAATAGTGTAGCGTCCCCTTTAGGTCATTATTAATTTCAATCTTCTTCAATTTCTTTCATCAAAAGGTGTGTAATTCGATCTGTGCTGGGAAGTATTGTTACTGAGTTCTGTGTAGCATTGGCTGTTGTAATCTCTGTTTCGAAGTAGAGGTTGGCTGTGGTTTTGTGGTAGAGCAAAGCTGTGAAGCTAGTGTGGTCAGATCTGAGTGTTGTGGACAGCGCATGGTGTAATTTGTTACTGGACTTTGCCGGAGTTTAACCGGAGTACTAGTGGATTTACCGAGCCACCGAGCTCAACGTGGATTAAAGCTCAAACGAGCATATAACCACGGGATAACTTGCTGTGTTCTTTACTGTCTTTCTGCATTATTTTCTTTGTGCAATTTTTTACTTAAGCATTGCATATTGAAACTGTGCTAGAAGTTAGGACAGGATCTTGATAGAGTTGTTGGTTTTGCGCATTAGATTTTAACAGAGTAGTGTTAATTCACAACAATATATTTATTCTCTATAATAACATGAACCGGGTAGTGTGCTTCTTCAAATGGTGCATTTTATTTAAGTAAAAACTACTACTTGTTTTAATTATATGATGTTATTGAAATTTAAATGTAATATGAAGGACTATATTAAAGAGTAAGGATCACGTGAAAAGTGATTTCTAGTTGTAAAATGCAAACAAATCTCGACCATTAAATTTGTAGATCTGACGGCTATGAATTTGAGGTTAATTTGTAAATATCTAAAGATTTAAATATTGAATTTAATAATTATAATCAATTCAAGGATAAATTAGTCACAAAATTTCACATTCAATCGGTTATAAGCTTCCTAAAATCAAGGTTTAGATAAGATTTGATTCCGATTTGAATTCAACCTCTATTTCACAAATTAACAACCTTAACCATCTGCCTCAATCTCAGTCGTGATTCCAAAACCTTACTCAAGTCGGTAATTTCGTATTCACATAACGATTAGTTACCTACGACGTCTATTTACTATGTTTATTTACATTTGCGTAGTACAATATCACCGCAAGAATGTGCCTAGAAGATTTGAAAATTGAAGTGAACATGTATTTGGGTTGATATTTTAGTTTAAAATGTTAGGTTGATGTTCTGGGTAGTTGTAATGTACGCAACAGGTATTAAAAACATGTATTTTTGGTTCACAATTCACATACATATGATCCACGATTTGCATACATATGATTCATAATTTAAGTCATATGATTCATGAATCATATACTACCAAAATGTGAATCTTGTATTATTTCGTTATACGAACCTAATAGGATTATTGAATAACGCACCAGCATGAACTTTGACCTTAATTAACCTATGCAAAAATCATGATTCATAATTTGAGTTATCATGGTTCTTGAATTATAGACGGTTAAATTGTGAACTATACTATAGTCAAAAAGAATGGTATATAAAACATAGTGAATATTGTTCATAAACATAGTGATCCATATTATTACATTTATTAGGACTTTGTGACACATATTATCCATTATGATCCATAAAAATAGTATATATGATTCATGAATTATAGTCTGCAAAAAGACTTGGGATGTTCCTTTGCGACGGAGACAATATATAGTCTGCAAAAAGAACTGATTGGCATTGAAAAAAAGATTGGCCAACATGTCGAAAGTCTGCAGAACCAACTGAATAGCGTTGGAAAGTTTGTTGCTGAGCAAGCTGAGACTGTACATAATCAACTGAAAAGTGTCCAAGAGTGGATTAAAGAGAGTAACGTCGATGAAGTGATTGTTGAGCAAGCAGAGAATATACTGAAAAGTGTCCAAGAATCGATTCAAGAGAGTAACGTTGTTGAGCATGCAGAGATACTACTGAAAAGCGTACAAGAATCAATTGAACAGGTTAATATTAAAGAAGTGATAGTTCAACAAAAGGAAAGTCTGCAGAATGAACTCAATGGGGTTGGAGAATCGATTCAAAATTGCTTCAGAGGATTGTTTGCATAATCATAATGTGGAAAGTCATGCGAAATTACTACATGCAGTATTGCAGTGCATTCAGTTGATTTGCGTACAAATACTCCTTTGAGCTCTTCTCTGAAACACGTAGAATCTTCGAACCATCCTTAAATTACTTTCCAAAAATCATAGTGAGACTAAGGCATTATCTCAAACGCGTTACAGAGTGTTTACTCGAAATTTCCATGACCTTTGTCCTTGTTTATTTAGTATCTGCAGATTTCATCTAACATATTTTCTTTTAGAATAGAAAAATAAGAGTTCAATTTCAAAATGCATAATAATTTCTTCTATGTTTTATATATATTAACCTAAAATTTCTAACTTAGACTTTGTGTTGAAACCTTAGCATACTGTAAAACGCGAGCTTCGAGTTTCCCGAAGCACTCAGAAATGGCTAGCGGTAATCAGAATCTGATCATGGAGCGAAGGAAATATTTAAAGCGGGGAAAACTGTTATTTCTGTTACGGTTGTAATGAAGTTTATAAATGGGTACTGGAAGTTTCGTTATTTACAGTAGCAACCCCTGAGAATAATTACATAACCTAATACAACTTCAGGTTAATTGCATAACCTACCCTAAACACAAATGCTGAAAAACACTTCTCCAGTCTTCAATCTGGATTGCGCTTCAACTCATCCAGCTCAATAAGGGCATACAGATGCATTTTTGTGTGATAGTTGATAACAATGCTGTGATATCGGTTTGAATTCAGCTGGATTCTCAGAAATGGAGACTTGTGAGAAGTCCAGTGCTACTTAAATTTGATAGGCAACTAGGGACATCACGAAGATTTTTTGCACTACCACCTTTTGTCAAGTTCTTTCTAAGTGTTTCAACTCCGTAGTTGTCTTTGATAGAAGATTGAGTTGTAATGCTCGTTTGAGCTTTGTTTGTGCAAATGCACTGATTTTTGCTAAGAACTCACTGGACAGCTTAATGTAACTCAGTTGAGCAAAATGGTAAATTAATCTAAGACATCAGCGGAAGAAAGTTATAAGCAGCCCTACAGTACAAGTTATTCACCTAAGATAATATGGTTAGTTACTGGAGCAGCAAGAGCTATAGAAACTTCAAGCTCCTTTGCCTGACTGAAGCATGATCAACTAAGGCTGGCTTGCGAGTACGATCTCTTTACTTCATACCACAAGCAAAACAGCCCATCATATGCATCATCACCGTCAGCAGTATCGCTCTGCTGGTTTGCTTCTATCCTTGAAACTGAAATTAGAGATTTTAACCATTCTTCATGGATGGATGAAAACTGAGATCTCTGTTCACTTAACTGAAAGCTTTGTCCGATGGATTTTTTCATAGCTAACCCTGCTTTGGTGGCTGCTTGTACAACCGGGTTAGGGATCCCCGCCATGAGAGCCACTTGCAGCCCGTAGCTCTCTGGGCAGGCACCTGGTGCTAGCCGATAGAGAAAGACCAGATCCTGATCATATTTGGAATCGGATTGTGAATTCCTGAATGTGCAGGACATGTGCTGGGATGACACATGTGGATGGGAAGCAAATTCCTTCGTGAGTGGGTGATAATGTGTGGCGAAGAGTAGTCTACATTTGACATTCTCAATGAGATGACGGAAGACCTACACAAATGAATTGCAAGAAAACAAGCTTCAAACTTTGTTTGACAAACAACATCAAATATTCCATAAAAGAAACTACAAGGCTACAAAGAGACTGAAATCTTACAGCATATGCGATGGCATAACCATCAAATGTACTTGTTCCACGGCCAAGTTCATCAAGAAGAACCAAAGAATCTTGAGTGGCGTGCTGAAGAACAGACGCAGTCTCTGCACATTCGACAAAAAAAGTACCTGCAAAACAAAAAAGTTTATGCATATTACTTGTATCAGAGCAGTGCTTAAAACAACTAGCTACTTCAGATAGCTGAAAGTTGATCATGACATACAGATTAATTGCACTTAGAGTCGTTAACTTTATACCCGTGACACCTAACATAAAATTTAAATGTACAAGGACAGAGCTTACTCTCTCCAGTCATGATGCGGTCAGAGGCTCCAAGTCGCGTAAATATGGTATCCACCACAGAAAAAGCACATATCTCACAAGGTACATATGCTCCAAGCTGCAATTCACAACAACAAAATGTATGAAGATAGAGAGCACAACAATCAAGTCCACACTCCATTGCATGTCAATTTGAAGGAATACCTGAGCCAGTATAACTGTCAAACATGTTGCACGAAGAAGCGTAGACTTTCCACCCATATTTGGTCCGGTAAGTAGCAAAGTGCGAGGATGATAACCATCCATACTTTGTCCAAGATCTATGTCGTTTGGAACTGGAAGTTCTCCACCTCCATTGATTCCAATAGCATATGGATGCCACAGGCCCTTCACCGTTAGAGTAGGTCCATCCTCTTTGCTGGGAAGCAAAACTGGCCTACACATGGCCCCGTATGAAGTGGTTCCAATAACAGCAAATGATTGAAACACGTCAATACAACTGATTGCATGCATAAGCTGACACCATAAAGAGGACTTCTCCATAAACATTTCAATCAAAATTGCAAGTGTTTCTGCATCGGAATCAGTAACATCATGGTCCTGGTCCACAAGCAAAAATAAGTTATTATATTGATTACGAGTAAAAGTCATACACAAATACAAAACACAAAGACAACTTACAAACTAACCTGATAAGTTGGGAAGTCACTATCGATTGCAGCCTCAAACTGGGCAAGGTATTTGTCTAATCCATCATCACCACTTAACATTGATAAATTTAGGAAATTAAAGAATTGGAAGTTGAGGTGGCCCTCTTGTTGAAGCAGCAGAAGGAGATCCATGCCAATCCTCAAGCCTTTGACAAGAGATCCAAAGGCTTTCACCTGTGTCACATCACAGAGAAATTTTTAACTGGCTTGACATTGCATCCTCTAACCAACAGGATGATTAGATAAAAAAGGTCAATCAAAACCAAATTGGAAGTCATTATATGCAATGATAAGGGGGGCTAGCCTAGGAGAAATTTTTAGAATATAAACAGGGAAACACACGCTCAATGAGGACATAACATACACGTTGTTTCAATATCTTCTTTCCAATTAGTGGAAGCACAAGTGAAGCAGAAGAGTCAGAACTGCCCCTAATCCTTCCGAGCAACCTTTCCAAGTCTGGAAGCTTTCGAAGTTGTTGACCCACATGGGAAATGATTTCCGAGTGTTTCATTAAATTCTCAACCACATCAAGCCTATTATTTATCGCCTCAATGTCTCTCAAAGGATGACAAATCCAGTTCCTTAAAAGCCTCTTACCAGAATATGTAAGACAGCGATCCATGTATTTGTATAGCGTACCTAATAATCAGGAAAAAAATTAGGATACTGATCCATAACAAATTCAGGGACCAGATGCTAACAGTAGTGTTACTTGCCTGAACTTCCACCATCAGCACTGTTACTAAAAATTTCAAGATTGATGAGGGTCTGCCTATCCATCCTCAGGGTACCAGTGTAAACTTGATAAGGACTGATGACTCCGTTGCATAATGCATCATTCAACTATTAAAATTGCAATCCATTACTAACACAATCTCAAACTTAATGCAATGAAAAAATCAGGCCACTCAAGCAACATACCATTAATCGAGATAAATGAGCAATAAGCCCACCTAGTGCACTTAAGGCATTATCAGGATGTGCAACACCGTCAAGCATAAGTCCTAGTGCATCAGAAGTTCCCTTGAAGTATCCTTTTGATCTTATTAAATTTTTCACCACTGATGCATCAGAGAAATCTGTGCATGGAAGCACCGGAGTCATGTCCAACGGACCAGTACCTGAAAACATATGTAAACTATTTTTATCTGTACCAACTTCAAATACTACATCTATTGATAGTTAAAAACTATAACCATTAAATGTATGAAGACCACAAGAACTGGTTTACTCCGTCTTTTTGGAGACCTTAATCTATAATCCTGAATGTAAGTGCCTTCATTGCACATAACTGAAAGATAAAAAATAAGTAAATGATTGAACTACGAAACAGAACACTTACCAATCACCGAGTACTTTTCCAATGCTCTTTTAGCTTCTCTTGAAAGACCTGAATGCGTCAACAAAATCTCAGTTGACAGGCTTTACTGAGAGAACATATTACAGATCGTGTTTCTGTTATATAAAATCATTTACCTGGATTTTCATATATTACTTCCTTTGGTGAAACCTGAAAGTTACCAACCAGAAAGTAAGATGATTGGATCTTTATAAACATCAGGACAAATAACATCACGAGAATATGAAGACCTGCATTAGTAGGGCTCCCAAAGCTGCAAAAGATGCATCGTCTGTAATAGAACCCACAAAAAATTTCAAAGTGGCGCAGTCCACAAATGCAAACCCATAAACTTTTGATCCACTGTCTAGGTCAGAGGAATCCTGAATAAGATCAAAGAAGCATGAGATTAATACTGCACTTTGTCAAATAAAAAAGAAACCTAGATTAACAGACTAAAAGAGAGCATCAAACATGCGTACAATGTAATATGTATTAGTAAAATCTTTAAGAAAATTAATACTTAATACATTATGATGTTTATCAGTGGGTACCATTGCGCTTGCAGGAAAAGTTTTAAAGTGTATATGCATAATACAAAACAATACTCACATGAAGCACATTGAAATTTTTGAATCAAACAAATATGAACAGACGAGACCTCTTTGATAGCAAGAAGGTGAACAGCATCTGGCCCTATGTTACCATCGATTGAGGTAGATGGCGTGAGAACGCGGACTAGTTTTCTTTGAATTACCTGTAAATTAGTTGAGCATCCTTCAATATATTGCTATTATTTATAGCACATTCCTGCTGATGGTGAAACTAGAATGACATAAGGAAGAGGAACAATGCATCTGATCAAGTACATGAGATAATGATCCAAATAACAGTCAATTTTGACATATATAATGTTCTTTGCTGTAACAATTTTATTCAAATATAACGTCATGCAGCTGGGAGAGAGGGAGATTAAGCTTAAGAAAAAATCCTTCTTGTTTGCAAGGAATGAGCTCAGCAAACAAGATAACAGTATAATATGGTAGCATAAATTATACTACTTAAGCATGAAACATGAGAAATCAAACATGCTTCTGGGGCCTTCTCAAGTCTCAACCTTGACCAAAAAAGTCCAAATCATCTTTAGGAAACTTACCGAGCCGGAGCCCCTAGCTTTTGCCTGTTCTGATGTTTCCAGTTGCTCAACTCGCCCAACTTTGTACCTTGACATAGTTAGCTCATTAAGATTAGTAGCTTAGACACCCAAGTCTGAGACTCAGAATGTAACTTACAGTAGACTCGATAGTTAATTTTATATTTACCATCGCCATAAATTGCCAACTTAAAATAGACAATAACTTACCCCCGAGCAAGCAGCTTTTGGACAGCTTCATCAATCCCGGCTTCTGAAATACCAACCTGAAACGTGAAGGAAGCTTAACTAACATACATGGGGCTCGAAAATAAATAAATTATCTTCCGAATCATATGCATTACTTGTCGACATTTTCCAACACCGCTTATTGTCATTTTCCAGTCAAACTCCTTATGACCAGTCTCGGCATCTAGCTCATAAAGCTCATAGAATTTTCCCTGCAAATGGAAATTAGTCTGTAAATTTCTCATAAAATGACAATCTAGGTTTGACAGATATACCAATAAAATATAAATTTAATCTTAATGTGTAAAAAACACAAGTAAAAGAAATCAAGAGAGCGAAACTTGACCGATTTCACTAACCACTTTGAAAAATATTATGACATCCATGTATTGACATTTCACAGACCAGTACTGCTTTTGAGAAGCTGACATGCTTTTTAACGCTTCAGGAGGTATATAAAGTGTCTGCTTGTCATAAAGATGATCAGAAGGCCTTCGTCCATTGGCATCCCTCATTCTTGATGGGTGAAGCCATTCAAATTTACTGGGAGTAATGGCAACTGGTGAATCCCGAAGAATATCTTTACCGTTGTCCAACTCTTGAAGAAATTTTAATCTTTTTCCAGAATGCATCTCGCTTTGGTTTTCATTTCTAGAACGATCTTCTTGAACACGCTTCAACCTAGGTACAAGGGTTCTCGTACCCGGTGTCTCGGGTCCCAATGCCTCTTCTATGCTGTCAGTATCCAAATATGTTGAATTTACAATCCCATTGGATTCAAAATAATTGTTTTGCTGTTTATGTTTTGGAGCAAGTTCCACACTACTTTCCATCTCTCTTAAAACATAAGATTTCTTTCCAATATTATCAGTGCCTTTATTGGCCTCGTAACTGCAGATAGAAATTTAAGTTTTAACACAATTAATTGATGAACCATGGAAATTCCAGAACCATTCCAAACAAGATATAAAAAGCATGGATTTCAGTTCTCATGTGCAATGCAAGATTCGGTCACACCACCATAACTAAAATACTCTATGAAGTAGTATAAAGACTACTTAATATGATTAAACAAACCGAAGAAGACTGAATTGAGCAATTTTGACTCTAATTAAATGATCTACGTACGCGATCTCCAGTAGGTCAACAGCTATGCCAAATCAGATCATTAACCAAATATCATCAATCAACCAAACATGAATTATAAGACCATCGAACCCTAGAAGAAAAGACTACCTCTGCGCAGCTGCTTTCTCACTTCCGCTCTCCCTTGAAAACTTATGCATAATACTCGAAAACAACGAAGGCCTTTCTCCATCGCTACTACCAACAGATGAAGCCTCAGGAAGAACTCTGCGCGGCACTTTCTCCGGCGGAGTTTCGACTTCGATACTCGCATCGGATGATGTCACAGCGGCGGGAAGCTGCTTAGCGCTGATGAAGCCTGGATTGTCATCTGGCTTGCGAGAATATTGAGGAAATGGCGACTCAATTTGGTTATCGGCGACGGTGGAGGTGCCGCCGGGGATTTGATTCGCCGGCGAGGGTTTCTGGAAGAAGGACAAAATCGTCTTTTGACGCCGCATTGTGCTTTTTCTCGAGAGCGAAGTAGACGCAATGAGTCAAGTTTTTACAAGGAAAGGATTAAAAATATATTAATGTTGGCGCCAAAATGTTAATAAACTGATTGGGAGGGAATTTGTGCAAATAGTAGAGTGAGGCCCGATGAGAGTGAGGCCCGATGAAAGTGAGGCCCAATGAGAGTGAGGCCCAATGTTCTTGTTTGTGGAAATAAGCCAAAACAAGTCGAGGTGGGAGCCATGGTTGAACATGTGCAAATAAAAATGTAGGGAGATGTGACAAGTAAGTTTTTAATAACATTAAACTAATTGCAATGTTGTTGTCTTGCTAGAAAACTTGTTTAGAATATTATTGTGTCATGTTATGAGTTGATGGAGCCACATGATTCGGCCGTTTTACATTTCAATTTTCAATCATATTATGTGCTCGATCAACTGGAAATATTAATGGATACTAGTGGACAGCCAGACATATAAATATCGACATTTAGTGTCTCTATGTTTATCCATTATATATAGAGAAAATGCATATCAGTCTTCAACACTTGATTAGTAATAAACATTAATTGTAATTATTAAAAAGGACATTAATTAACTATGATTCTGTAGAGGACCAAAGCTCAGCATTTTTGACTTTGGAGACACTAACCAACACTTCATGTGGCAAAATGTCTCCGAATACTACAACCATCTTTTTCTCCATATCCACTTCATAAGATGTCACTCCTAAACATTTCATTGTAGTAATTAATGGTGAATGAATTTAACTTGAAAAATGTTTTCATTTTGATAAGTAATTCTGAAGAATAAATATGCATATTATTGAAACTTATATACTATTGTGGCTTACCTTCCATCTTTGATATGTGTTTTTGAACCTTCTTTGCACATCCATGACAATGCATTGACACCCTTAACACCACCATCTACAAAGTTGTGTGTGTGTAAGTGTAACCTTAAAATGGTTAAGATTTGAATTTTGATGGACTGACCAGTAAATCCTCATTTAGACGAAGAAAATGGAAAGAGTATGGGAAGAGAGAAAATTATGAACCTTGGGTTTGAGCTGAAAAGCTAAGGTTTGTTTAGGAATCACCACATCCTTGAGTGCCACAATCTGCTTCTCCTTACCATCTTCAATTTTCTTCGATCAACCGGTCTCTTTCTAGCTCAAACTCTTCTCTTTCGCCATCACCAATGCAGAAACAAGATGATCGTAGATCTGATGAAATGCAGAACTTATCAAGAACTCTTCCAATACTCAGCTTCCCCATTAGTATGTAACAAGCTAGCTAGTAACACCGATGACTGTTGCGGCGAGTACTTATCCACACTTAGCTAAGTAGGAATAAACAAGGGCTAGATTGACGCTGATGCTGCTGGTGTTTTATATGTCATCATGACGAGGAAGAAAGTAGAGCATGAGTAGAGAACACTACTAATATTGTTGTCTCTTGTTGAGGCATTGATGGATCATGTTGTGTTGTGACCCAAATCTAAGGCAAAGTAATGTGATGGAGGCTACATATAAGAAATATAGATAGAGAGAGAAATAAATAAATATTTATGACTTCACAAATTATTCATACCAAAAGATTCATATGAATATATTTTGAATCATTATAAATATAATGTTACTTTTATTTAAAATTTTGATGTCTATTCATCCCTGATCTGGTGAATAGATTTTATGGATTTCAAGTAAATTAAATAAACAAAGAACTGAAGATGAACTCTATATGAATTTTGAACTCAGTTTGATAGCACATGAGAGGTGAACTAAAATATTAAGACGAACTCAATTAAAAATAAATAGAAAATGGAAAGTATCAGTTTTCAAAATCACTAAATAATTATTGGGTCGAGATGGGGCATGTGAAAAAACAACTACTAAAGTGATGTGTGGTTGCTGCATATATAAGAAAACAAGCTACGTTGGAATGATGGAATCTCAAAAGGGTGTCTTGTGAGAAGCTTCTTGTGAAGAAGATGCATCTAATAACCTAATATGCCTATACCTCAAACTTCATGTGACAAACTCCATCATCAATTTATTCTTTTGAAAAAAAATTCTACTTTTGTCTACATTTTACACAACATTTTAATCAAAATTACCATATTAAATTGTGTATTGGGCGGTGCTTTTCAAAAAAAGTACCTTCTAAACTATCCACTTATTGGCATTCAGCTCTGAAAAATTTTGATTATCATTCTGAAAATACAAATACATAAAATAGATACAAAACGATACGGAAAATTTTATTTTCTATGATCAACCCGAAAAATCAAATATCAAATTACATTCAATGGCACAAATTTCATCAATTAACAAAGAAAACTAATTTTCTTAAAAAACTAGGAATTTGGATGCCATTTTTAGCAGCTAACATTTTTAAACAGTTTCTGTAAATGTCACCTTATCTGCACAGTTTTATAAGATAAACTCGCTTCATGTGAAAGCAGGGATAAAGATCAATCATAAAGTCAATAGAAACTCATCAAAGAAGCTCTGACGCATTTGACAAAATAATTTTTGCAAGTTCTAATGAATTGTACTCTGTTTAATAGTATTTGTCTGTGTGATTCAATAGAGTATTGCATGTTGATGAAGTTAACATGCAGTCTGATCTAACAACTAAAGAAATTAAGAGAGAGTATGGTCAGGTCATGTAGTTGGTGATAAGCCCCATAATTGAAACACAAATTGTCTTGAAAACTGATTCTCCACACAGTGCATGTGGATAACAGGAAGGGAGCCTCAATTGACTGGTTTGTCATTTCAGACTCAGAGTTGAATCATTCACCAATTATCTAGTGTTCCAAAAGGAGATGTTGATGGATGAATGAATGATTGTGTACTCTGACATTGATTGATGCCTAACTGTGAACAACACAGATCACTAAGCCATTGTCAACATGGCTTATCAGAACACTGTTTCATATTCCCATGGCCATGTTGCATGGAATCTAAATCTGCAGGCAGCCAAGTAATCTGTATCAAGAAGAGTTGCATCGATCTGATGAGGTTAAGTGGCTTCTACCAAATGTATCCACATTTCTTTGATTCACTTTGATGTTGTTATCAAGTTTACAGTCCAATGTATTGATATTCCTGATGCGAACATGCTGAGAGAGGCAGCTGAAACATTGACAGAGTAGAGCACATAACAGTCCCCTCCTGAGGCACAGTCCACATGAAAGGAAGCTAATTGAATTAGTTGCCTAGTAACCTCTCCAGACCCCAAAGGATAGAAAGTACAAATCAAAGCTGTCAGCCTCAAAAAGTTTCAAAGACAAAGAGAAGAGTTCGAAGAATTTTCAAGGGACCAAAATTGGTGAGTTGGAAACTTTAGCTACATCTGCAGTTTCAATATCAGACATGGATTATATTTCACATGGGTGTCAAAAATACTGTCAATGAATTATTTACTGTAAACACAAGACTGCTAGTTAATTATTTGCACCCACAAAATAAATAGTCCACCTGCAAAACAATATAATAATCGCAATTCCAACTTATATAATCTGTCGCCAGAAGAGTTCAGCGGTGGATAAAGATAGAGATTCAGGTTAACATTTAGACACACTTTTGCATGTGATGCTGAGTATTCCAGCTAACCAACAGCATTGCAAAGTACATAACTCCAGTGGCGAAAACAAAATGAAAAAAGTAGTAGCCGTAAGGCACGAGATTGGTTATAAACTCTTTTTTGGGATGAACTGAATGCTTCTTGAACTGCACATGCCTTTAAGTTAATAATCAAGCCTCGCATTATAAATTTATCTGGAGAAAGTAAATGGGGGAATGAACCTTGAAGCCTTTTGAGTCTGTTGAATCTATTCCCGTTTAAAACGTAGAGATGACTAGTTGGCTACTGTTAGTACCACAATCACAAAGCTCTAAAATCACAAGAAACATTTGTTATCAGCATTATGTAAATACTTGGATACCACAATTCATGAAATGGGATGGGATTGGGAACATACATTGATGGTGAGCCAAAAAAATTTCGAGTGTGAAGACTTGAAACATGTTTCCTCTGGTGGTCCACTGTAGACAGATTGAAGAGAGCTGTCATATGTTTTTTGGAAAACTTTGCAAATATCAGTTGATGAACTGACAGATAAAAACAAGAATAAAAACTAAATATTGCACCTTTTAATGTCACACCAGCAATTGAATACGAAATGAGAAGCCCCATAAGACATGGAGCAGAGAATCCAGCATTACCTGAGTTGGAAAGAAAAGGAACTAAGTTGATATAGCAATATCGGAAACCATAGACAAATGGGGACACTGGTTACAGGTTGAAGAAGCACTAAGGTCCCTGTTGTAAGCCGTAAGCTATGTTGAGGCATGCTGTGGACGGTGCTTACCGAAGGAACATCATGGTAATTCCCACGGTGCATATGACATGAGACAGAGTTGCAGCTACCATCACATAAATACGCCTACATCGGAACAATAAAAGTCACAACTATCACAATTAAATTTCGTTTCGTAGAAATTAATATGTGATTTACAGGAAATTGACTGTAAAACTTATCAACTTTCGGCATAATTTCAATAGGCATATATCATTGAGACATTTTAATATTAGATGAAAATTGCAATGCTTATTTGCTGAACTAAAAGACAGAACACTACAGGGAAAAAAGAACGGACATTTGAGTCGTCAAAGTTAAATAAAACGGAAGTTTAAAGCCAAAAATGTACCCTGCGCCGACATGTGCAGTCTCCCTGCTCACATCTTAAGTGTATGGATTTTAAGAATCTGTGCGAACAGTATATGTGAAGATATATATACGCCATTATGAAGGAAAAGACTGTCAATGCTATCCAAGGCACTATCTTTACAGACCACCATGCTGAATGCCATTTATCTCTAGTGCCGTGAAACTTCATTGTGCCAACAGATGAACTATACATAATGAAATAAAATATCTAACAAGTGGTTAAGGCTAATATAAAGCTTACCCAATGAAGAAAATGGCCAAATGAAAGACTATTCGCATTGCTTAAGTATCTAAGACTGATAAGGGTCTGTGCACAGCTTGAGAATGTAAGGATACGAAACACATTCCATCGGTTACTAAAAAAAGGCTCGAATTTTACTCAAGTATTTCAGTTTTTCAGAAATCTATCTCAGCTACTTGACATATTCATATCCAAGTACATATACTCACACATGTACTATTCAATACTTAAGCCATATTTCCAAACTCAATATCTCTCTTTTTATGGGTATAAAAATGAATACAAAAAACCAAAAAGTTGATGCGCAGACCTAAATTAACCGTTGAGGACGTCGACCCAATCGATCCAGGCTGAGCAAACGATGACAGAGAGCGTGCGATGAAAGAAGAAGCGTAACCTAATTTCAATTCGGGGGCGGTAATTCAATTATTGAAAAGATAAGATGGAATACGAAAATTATGAATTTTAGAGGTTGGTAATGTAATTAAGAAAAGTACTTTTCTTATGCAGCGGTGAGAATCTCGGCAAGCAATTGAAGAAGGCCGTCCCCGATTCCTGTGTCTTCTTCAGGCGACGATCTTCTCGTTGAGGAAGCGACTTCGCTATGACCGTCTCGCGGAGAAGACGACAAAGACGGTCATCCTCGTGCGTGGCTGGAGTGTCTGAGGAGCGTCGGACGTACACAGATAAAACGGTCTGATTTATTTGCACCGTTAGATTAGATCAGATCTGATCTAACGGTACAGAATAAATAACAACGGAAATTTTTGAAAAAAATTCAAAAAAATTGAAAAAATTCAAAAAAAATACTGCTACAACGGAAATATTTTTTCATATAAATAAGAATGTTCATATCAATATCAATTTACATCACAACCTATTTTCACTTATCTCTCATATCTTCTCATTTTATATAATTTTGTAGTTTATCCTCAAATACACGTGTTTTATTATGATTTGTAGAAAATCTTATCGTTATCTTCTATTAATAATTGTACATAATTCAAATACATTTGAGAAAAATAATAATTGATGAATAGTAACAGAAAATTCTCGTGGAGAAGGTGATGGCTGCGCAAAACATGTAGAAATGCTGCTACTGTTTGATGAATAGTAACAAAAATTTCTTCTCGAGAAATTTCTTGAGGAGAAGACGGGTGCATATGCCCTTATAAAATGATGTAACAAACTTGACGATAAATAAGAGTGTGGTTGTAGATTTTGTGTCACATATTACTCAAGTGAAGCATATTTGGTTTTATTGTTTCAAATATTTAGTATTTGGAAAATATTTATTGTTTCAAATCTTGATGAATTATAATTTTTACATTTTCATCCGTGTTAGAAAATGCAAGTGAGAATATCTAATCAAAAATAAATTTCAATGAAAAATGAATGAAAAGATGAAATGTGTTCATCTATTTTGCAGACATACTTTATCAAAAGGCTTCATATTTTACATCAAGTACATCAAAATAAGAAAACAGACTATACTTTTGATGGGCCTATGGCATGAATTTTTTTGTGCCTAACAAATGCAGTTTGCAGGGCTTTTAACCAAAAAATGTAAAAAAAATTTTGAAAAAAATTTCGAAGTCCTGCGCCCCTCCACCTTGGTTAAGAGTTCTACCGCTAGGCTTCATATTATAAGTTAACTTTTGGTTCATTTGTTTCATATATTATGGACCCTCCACAGAGACATGCTTCAAAATGGCGCTGATGTTGATTTGGATTAAGGCTGCTGGTAATTTGAAGCGGTTGTTTAATTTTAGGTAAATGCGCTGCTTCAACTGTAAGTGAAACCCTAATTTTGAGTATCAGTGAGTTTTGTTATAGAAAGTATGAATTTGTAGAAATTCCCCAAATTATCATCATCCTCTATTCTAATCAACATCACATGCTTATACAAATCAGTAGTGCCATCTTAATTTGGCTAGAGGCCAATGTGTTGCTATAAACTGCATTTAAATCGGAAATGAAAACAAGCCTGACTTTCTTTCTTGTTTACTTTGTATAGTATCAGGTATGCTTTACTCATTTCTCTTGTTTCTTTCGATAGAATAGAAAATACATACTAATCTTAATGCAATGTCTCAACCTTTTTGTATCGCCTCTGGTTTTTACTGTACCGACATTTTTCGTGTTATTTGTATGCTTTATAATTCTCCTTATTTATGTCCATCATTTGTTCTTCTGTGAGGTTTTTCAGTGCCCCTCAAATGTTTATGGACTGCCGTGAGGATGAAATACAGGTGAAACTTTACGAAGCTATTGAAACTTCAAGGCTTTCAGTCATTACTTTCTCCCCTAATAATGCAACTTCACGCTGGTGTCCCAATGAACTTCTTAAGATACTAGAGTGAAGATCTTCACATGGGCACGTCACTTTGCCTCTAATTTATCGTGTTCTTCCTGCTGATATCCGACATCAGTCAGGAAAATTTAAGGAGGCACTAGAGGTGCACAAAGTGCTATTTAGTCATCAGCTCGGCAGGGTTCACAAGTGGAGGCAGGCCTTGACATCGGTAACTGATTTAGATGAATTTTTTCTTCAGCGGAATGAGTACGTATATGTCTAGCCATGTTTTCTTATATTATTATCCATCTTTCGTTTTTTTGCTAAGTTGAACGTTGAAGTATTTCATTTCATATACAATTATAATCTCCCCTGCTGGTTTCATTTCATCTAGTGTCACTCACCAACGGATGCAATGATTATTTAACAGGAATGCGGCACATTTCATTGATCATATAACTAGGGACACGTATCGATTCAAATCTCTCAAAAGTCGCATGAGCCACGTACTTTCCTATGCTGCCACCGCCGCTGCTCTGTATTATGCTTCAGTGGTTGATATTGACATCGTTGGTTGTCTTTTACTGCACCATGATATTGCTGCCGAGCCTAGTTGGAACACATACCCAGTTGTTGATCGCCTTGTAACTTAGCATAATCAGCATCACTGTATCCAACTACTTTATCTTCTACTCATTTATTGTATAAGAGATCATAATTTGTTGTTTCCTTCACGTACCTCAAGATTCTCCGTACTACTTCAAGATGAGGCTTTCTTGGATTTTGCATTAATCGGCTAATCTCTCCTACCACAAATGATATGTCCGGTCTTGTCAGTTTTAGAAAGATCAGGCTGCCGAGTAGTTGGCAATACATCTTTGAATCTTCGAGTTCTTTTCCTTCATCAGCACAATACTTCACGTTAGCCTCCAGAGGGCTGGATATTGAGTTGCTCTCATGCATCCCGTACTTAACTAGCAAGTCTTTTGCATACTTCTCAGGTCACAAGAATATCCCTTCTTCTGTTCTCTCCATTTCAAATCCGAGAAAGTTATTCAATTCTCAAAGTTCCTTCATCTAAAATCTTTTGTTCTCTCCACGTTCGTGTAGCATGTTTAAGTCCATAAAGAGCCTTCTTTAATTTGCATACGTATGTGGGATGGTTCTTATCCTCAAATACTGCAGGCTGCTCCATGAAGATCAAATTTTGGTGTATACTTATGCCTGAAATGACTAAAATGTCCTCCCTTTAAAAAAAGATAAAAGCAATAGTAAGGGGTAATGCGATAACTTAGACGAAAGGACCAAAAACCGTGGGGGTGGGTTGGATATTTGTGACGAAACCTAGGGTATTTGTGTCAAAATGGAGAATCGAGACAGGTGCATTAGACAATTTTCTTTAAATAAATGGCAAATAAAAAGTCCGAGCCTTGCTCTAGAAGCTTTCTGAAGCTATTTTCTTCGCGGCTCCAACTCTCTCTTGTTCTCCACGATGATGTTGAAGACCCTCCTACTCAAATTTCCCTCAAAAGAATTATCGAAGATATATGAAATGATCATTCTACACCTCCATAAATAATCGTTCCACACTTCCACACTCCAAAATGATCGTTCTACACCTTCACACCTCCATCGAGTTCGTCAAAGTCTCATTTTAATTATGTGAGGAGCGCTCAACCACATCCATGCTCTTATATCACACTTGTAACGACACATCTCAACCGTCCATCTCATTCACTATTTCATCAATTGAGTGACATGTGCCAACCACTGAGTCAATTGCATTCAGTGTCATTCACTAACCCAAAAAGGTAGCCACGTGTCACTCAATTGAAGAATTAGTAAATGTGATGAACGATTGAGATGTGGTCTTACGAATGTAAATTAAGAATGAAGATGTACTTGAGCGCTCCTCTTAATTATGTACATGGATTTCTTGAAGCACGTTTTGAATTGAACAATTTGGTTGCTGTTGTTAAGATTTATGAGTTTGAAGATGTTTATTTTTTGTATTTAATAAGAGACCAAAGAATATTAAAAGTCCTGGATGAATTTATCGATAGTAATCACACCCTATTTTTAAGTATTGAAGGTTTCACACACTTTGAAAGTGAAAATTGTACCACACAAATACATCCTTATTCATGTAAACTTTGAAAGGGCCGAATAGAGTGGATTGATTTGGGTGAAATGCGCAACCTATAGTTAAATATGAGAAGATGCATGGTTGTACGATTTGTATATTACATGGTGAGGAAATTGAACTGTTAGAAGTGGGGACGAATCAAATGACACACAAGTTGTTGTTAAGAATAATTATTCGATTATAGAGTGACATTCTTTTTACTATGTTGTGTCACATTCGTAATTTCACTATGTTCAGCAACCCAATCAATCCAGACTGAGCAAACAACGACAAAGAGCATGCGAAGAAGTGTAACCTAATTTCACTTTTGGGGCGGTAAGGCAATTATTGAATAGATAAGATAGAAATATGCAAAATATGAATCTTAGAGGTTGGTAATGTAATAAAGAAAAGTTGTACTTTTCTTATAAAAAATTGTAGGGTTTTTTAGCGAAAACCACCCGTCCAATACGTCATTTTGAACAAAACCACCCCTTCAAAAAAAATTTGACTTAACCACCCACAAATATCAAAACTATTTAATATGACTTTTCAATAGGTCAACATGTAATTATGACCGTTGACTTTGGTTGACTTATACGAAAAATTAATAAAAAGAAGTTTTTTGCTAAAACCACCCTTCCAATACCACAATTTAATTAAGATTATTGCCGAAAACCACCTCTTATAGGGCGTAATTGCCGAAAACCACCCCTTATACATTTTATTGCCGAAAACCACCCGTTGTTCGTTTGACTTTTGTTGACCGACACATTTTAACGAAAAATGTTAAATTAGTGTTAAATCTCCGTTAGATTGATTAATTAGACATTAATTAGGTTAAATAATTAGGTTAATTCAATTAATTAGGTTACGTCCTATAAGAGGTGGTTTTCGGCAATCTCCGACGGGTGGTTTAACCTAGTTGTTTGATGCACAATTATTTGCATATCGATTGAAATATATTACTATATTCTATATTAGACTCTTTGTGCAACAATTACTATATTCGATTGAAATAAAGTAAATATGAAAGATTTAGGGGTAAAATGAGCTCTTTGTGCTTTATACATACGATAGATGGATATATATATATATAGAGAGGTTGTATCATGTGGATCCTCTCAATTTGGTGGACTCGTGGATCCCCTCTTGCATCCGTTAATTGCATTTTTTGGATGCATCAGATTGCGCCACGTATGTGCATTTGTCGTGTGCACATGACAAATGTACACGTGCAAGTCACATGCTTCATTAATGCTTGCACAATCTGGTGCGTCCAAAAAATGCAATCAACGGGTGCAAGAGGGGATCCACGAGTCCATTAAATTGAGAGGATCAACATGATACTTTCCCTATATATATATGATGGAAAGAGATCAAGGAGGACATCCATTTATACGTAGGACAGTAGGACATCATCTCAACCATTTTTTTCTAATAATGTAATAATTGAATTGGTCGATTAGATAGACAGACGGAGTAATACAAAAGTGTGAAATATTTGGGGTGGTTTTCGGCAATTACGGCCTATAAGAGGTGGTTTTCGGCAATTATCTCTGTTGAGATTTGGGGTTGAATTAATTGAATTTTATTAACCTAATTAATTGAATTAACCTAATTAATTAACCTAATTAATCCATCTAACGGAGATTTAACACTAATTTAACGTTTTCCGTTAAAATGTGTCGGTCAACAAAAGTCAAACGAACAACGGGTGGTTTTCGGCAATAAAATATATAAGGGTGGTTTTCGGCAATTACACCCGATAAGAGGTGGTTTTCGGCAATAATCCCTTTAATTAAACCATCCATTCCAAAAAATTTGACTTAACCATCCACAAACTATTTAATATGACTTTTTCAATAGGTATTGACTTCGGTTGATTTATAATAAAAATCATAATTGATACTTTATGTACTAATTACCAAATTAATTTCATTAACTTCGGTTTGACTTACCAAATCTATAAACTAATTATTCTAATTAATTTTATTTACTCTAAAATCTAATTGATAATTTATGGACTACTCAATAAAACTAATTGAAAATCCTAAAAACAAAATTCGTCAAACTTCTTATACCTAATTTTATTTCATGAAATTCTAGGATCAAGATCGGTCGTAAAGGGCATATGTAAAATACATATGATAGTGACGAGTTTGACAAATTTTGTTTTTAGGATTTTCAATTAATTTCATTGATTAGCCCGTAAATTACCAATTAGGTATTAGAGTAAACAAAATTAATTAATAATTAGGCCGTACATATGGTAAGTCAACCGAAGTCAATGAAATAAATTTTGTTGATATGTCAACCAAAGTCAATGAAATTAATTTGATAATTAGTACGTAAATTACCAATTATGATTTTTATTAATGTTTTTTATTATAAACCTATTGAAAAAGCCATATTAAGTAATTTTCATATTTGTGGTTGGTTAAGTCAAAAAAAAATTGAAGGGATTGTTTTGATTAAATTGTGGTATTCAAAGGGTGGTTTTATACAAAAAAATCAATTTCTTATTATAAGTCAACCGAAGTCAACGGTCATAATTACCCGTTGACCTGTTAAAAAAGTCATATTAAATAATTTTGATATTTGTGGTTGGTTAAGTCAAAAAAAAATTTGAAGGGGTGGTTTTGTTCAAAATGACGTATTGGACGGGTGATTTTCGCTAAAAAACCCAAAATTGTAACAAACTTAATGATAAATAACCACTAGGGTGGTGTCCTAGTGATTAGAGCATCTTCATAAATGCTCTAGGTCCTAGGTTCAAGTCTAGAGACCACGCCATACATTGAAGAATTCTCATTGGTGGATGCTTGCTTGGTTGGAGACATTTGATTAGAGATTGATGTTCTTACATGGAGATTGCATGGTTGGTGAACAAGAGTGCTTACATGGAGAATGAAGATTGGTGATGAGAGTGCTAACTTGAAGAATGAAGATTGGTGAAGAAAGATGCTAATGAAGATGATTAATTAGAAAGTATAGATAAAAGATGTAAAAAATTAGAAATACTTGAGCTTAATGATACCAATGTTCCAGTAGGTCATCGTTAGATGGTTCCGAAATTCATAACAACGAAATACTTGTAAACATTACTTGTAATAAAAAAAAACTTAACGATAAATAAGAGTTATTCAGATTGATTTTTCATACTTGTTTTTTGAGGTTTGGGCTTTCTTTGTGCAAAGATTAAAACTAAAACTATATAGTAAAATTGAAAATCTAAGATAAAATAAATTGTTGCATAATTTTGAGTCTAGAAGATGAACGATTATTTCAAGAAATGATTTTATCTTTTATTTTGATTGTTGTATTTACTGTATCAAACTTTATATATTTTAATATTATTTTAAAGCTAACATTTATTTCGATTTTAATCAGAGAATGATGTGTTGAATTTAAAGCTATAAAAATTAGCTCACGTACTAGGGATAATTATTGGCCCAAATTACATTCAAACGCAGCGTTTATGACCAACTTGGCAACACGCCAGAGAATCTTCCAGATACCACCCGCATTTACGGATTTGCTTTCCGATTCCGAACTTTCCAGACCACCTCTCATTCTCCTTTAAATCACACAATTCTCCATTTTACCCTTCTCTATCAAACCAATCTTTCTCCAACGAATTCCAAATCCAATCGCCAATCCAATCAATCAAAATTCAGAAATGCCGAGCCGCGGAGCACCTGCGATTGCGCAAGACTGGGAGCCAGTCGTACTCCATAAGGCCAAACCAAAAGCCTCTGACCTTCGCGATCCGAAACAAGTCAACAAGGCATTACGGGCTGGCGCAGAGGTTCTAACGCTGAAGAAATCAGACTCCGGAGCGAACAAGAAAGCCGCGCCTGTCGTAAACCCTAGAAAACTAGACGAAGCTGCCGAACCTGCGTCGTTTGAGAAGGTTTCTGTTGAAGTCAGGCAAGCGATTCAGAAAGCGAGGCTGGAGAAGAAGATGAGTCAGGCTGAGCTTGCGAAGCAGATTAACGAACGTCCGCAGGTCGTTCAGGAGTATGAGAATGGAAAAGCGGTTCCGAACCAGGCCGTGTTGATTAAGATGGAACGCGTGCTTGGGGTTAAACTCAGGGGCAAATTAGGAAAGTGATGCTAATTGTGGCTTCGTTTTATGTGAATATTGATAATAAGATTTTAATAAATCTGGATTTGCTATCGAAAAAAGAAAACAATAAATCTGTATTTAATTGCGTCTATGTTCATATCAACTTGTCTTGAACTCGAGGGGGATTAGGAATATAAGAATGATTAATCTTATGTAATCTGAATCTTTAAAATGTAATTAAATTTAAATAATGACGATTTTTACACATGAAATTGGACTCTGATTAATGGACGAAGTAAGTGATGAGGAGAGCAGCCACCATGAGGACGTAACCGATGCCTTGGTCGAGGGCGGTTCCATCGATGGTAGGGCTCGGTTCCGGGGATAGGATCTGGGAGGTCCCGACCTTCATAAACGCCATTAGTAAGAAGCTAATGAATGGAAAAGCGAGTGTTTTTGCGAACCGTTTCAGACTGAAGGTTTATGTGATGAGATATTTTGATGACGGGTTGAAGGAATTTATAGTGGCGAATGAGTTTGGTGGGGATGGGAGTTTCGAGGTAGGACGAGGGAGACGATGTGGAAGGTTGAACTTTGAAGATTACGATACGCGTGATGGTTGACCGGGTGAAACAGCCTAATGTGAAGTGGGCCTGTCTTGAAAACGGACGAACGTGGTGTTCCACGTGGCATCTTCTTAATGTTTCTTAGATCTGAGTTACGGGTTCATTAAAACTGTCAAACATTACTTAAAAAAATATGATGACAGTGGGATTTGAACCCACGCCCTTTCGGACCAGAACCTTAATCTGGCGCCTTAGACCAACTCGGCCATGTCATCTCAACGTGTTTAAAAATGTGTCCAAAACTATACATATTTTACTTCACATTCATTGAGATATACTTTGATGGCTATTCACATAAATATTGTCTGGAATCTTGATGAATCATAATTTTTTGCATTCTCATTCGTGTTAGAAAATGCAAGTAAAAAGATCTAATAAAAAATAAATGTCAATGAAAAGTTGAAATGTTCATCTTTTTGTACACATACTTTAAAAAGGTTTCATATTTCACATCTAAGTACACCTAAACAAGAAACTAAATTACACTCGCAATAGGCTGAGTGGATGACAAGTTTGAAAGTTTCTAAATAACTAGATGGCAATAGAGATGAAATTAGTCCTCATAAGGCAAAGTAAAATTCCCACTACTTGTTCCTAAAACTTCATAAGGACAAATGTAGATATGGCAACTTGGCTATCAGGTTTCAATGTGAGTAGTACATTATGTCTTCGTATTCACATATGTTTTCTTAGACGGGAATGTGATCTTGATATCTAATTGGATTTTACTCGTTTGAAATGCTAGTTCATATATTGAAGATGCGAACCAACTATAACTAATTAGAGCATTCAGATAGGTGACACATTACCCATTTAATGTACCCAAACTAAGCCAAAAAAAAATTGGTCCGGAAAAAAAAGTAGACAGACATCTCAACCGTCGCCTCTCAAACGCGCCATCTTCTTCTCATCTCTCCTCTTGGTTCGTTCTTCTCTTTCAATCTTAGGTTTGTACCGCAGAATTCTATCGTCACCTCCAATAATTGATTTCGCTTCTACTCAGGGAAAAGTTCCGACACATTCGGTTTTTTTAGGTCTCCAGATTCCTTAAACCCCTTCTCCAAGTTTCACTCCGCTTTCCCATCCGATGGCTACCCGGAAGCTACTTCGGGATTCGTTGCTCTCCGGGAGGTCTAGCAGCTTTGGGTAATAATCTACCTTTCTTAGCGAACCATTCTGGTGTTAATAGAGCTCGGAAACCAAGTTTGTTCAACATCGTCTCCTACTCAGTACTCAACAAACTACTCTAAGAGGAAATCTGCAATTTCGGAATTCCAGAAGGTTTCCGACTTGGAGTCGGCTCTCCTAAGGTTGCTCCTTATTTCCATACAAATGTTAGTTTTGCAATTTGACAAAATGTATTGGTGACGAAATTTGATGATTGAATTAGGTTTGGAGAGGTTTTAAAAGTGCGAGATTCAAATGTGATTATGAGGGATTTGGAGAAGATGAATAAGTTGCAAGATATTTCTAAGGTGCTGTTTTGAAGCTTCTCATTCACGAGATGTGCGCATTTCATTTGATAGTTTTATTGAAGTATTTAAGTGATAATAATATGGTTTACGAGGGTGCGTACCTGTTTGCAGCTGTTTGAGTGGATGAGGAAGAATGGGAAGATTAATGTGGCGTCTTATAGTACTTACATGAAACAGATGGGGAGGAGCATTAGTGTCACAAAAGCGATTGAAATATATAATAGCATTCCTGAAAAGGAAACCAGAATTGATGCGGCTGTCTGCAATTCAGTTCTCAGTTGTTTGGTTAGAAATGGGAAGTTCGAGAATGGTGTTAAGTTATTTGAGCAGATGAAGCTGGATGGATTAGTACCTGATGTTTTTACTTATAGTACGGTATGTCGGTTATTTTGGTGACTGCTGCCAAGCCATGTTTCCATGGATTATATTGGTGAACTTTTTAATTATATATGGTTTCCGTCTCAGCTTCTTTCAGGCTGTATGAAGATAACTGATGGATACACCAAGGCAATGAAATTAGTTCAGGAGCTACAAGAAAATGAGCTGGTCATGGATGGTGTAATTTATGGGACGCTGCTTGCAGTTTGTGCTTCTAATAGTAGACGTGAAGAAGCTGAACTCTACTTCAACCGGATGAAGGATGAAGGCCATTCTCCAAATATGTTCCATTACAGCTCCTTACTTAATGCTTACTCTTCCGAAGGGGACTATAAGAAGGCTGATGAGTTGGTTCTAAGTATGAAATCAGAAGGCTTAGTTCCAAATAAGGTTTGTTTTAAAGGTGTCGCCCAGCGAGCATTTTATTTCTTTTTGCACTAAGGTTTTTGGTCTTTAGATATTATTTTTATTTTTACCAAACATGCAGGTGATGCTTACAACTTTGCTTAAAGTGTATGTTAGATGTGGCCTCTTCCAAAAGGCAAAAGAACTACTCACCGAACTTGAAGATCTGGGTTACACTGATGATGAGGTGAACTATGGCTCCAGAATAAATTTTCTTATCTGATTGACTTATGAAAAATGAAGTCTCCTAACACTGTGATTAAGCTTCTATCTGTGATAACTAAGTGCATACTCCTGATCGCCCGATACTCCAAAATAAATAATTTTGGTGCTTTCTATTTAATGTATAGATGCCATATTGCCTGCTGATGGACAGCCTCTCCAAAACTGGACAAGTTGATGAAGCTAGATCAGTTTTCATCAACCTGAAAGCGAAGCAAGTAAGATCGGGTACTTATTTTCTCTAATGCAGTATCTTTGCATGTTATATGAACTACCATCAAGTGTCGAATTTTTCAGAATAATTCATACTCGCCAAACTGGGCGCTCTCATTTTTAAATTGTCATGATTAATATTTATAATTGCTTGAATTCATAAATAAAATATTCATAACTTAAAATATAATGTCATCTAATTTATTTTTAAGTAATTTATTTTATTATTTCTATTTAAAAATATTAATCAAAGATTTTAATTGCACAGGTACTGTGCAGGAATCACAAGTGTTGATAGTTTGAGTACTCCATGAGAGATATTGTCTGCAAAAATAACTAAGTGTGTTTTTTTTCTTCTTTCAAAATAAATAAATAATTAAAAGACCTAGGCGAAACTGCCTCCACTGCATTGTAAAAACGACGCCGTTACTTCTCGCCATCATCCCCATCTATTCGAATAGAATTCCAAATAGCAGAGAGAAATGGCGCTGATGTTGATTTGGATTGAAGTTGTCGGTAATTTGTAGCAATGGTTTACTTACAGGGAAACTCGCTATTCTAATTGTAAGTGGAAACCCTAATTTTGAGTATAAGTGAGTTTGCTATAAAGTATGAATTAGTAGCTAGCGTTCATACTCTGGGTTCCCCAAACTGCCAACAGCCTCTATTCTAATCAACATCATACAAATCAGTAGTGCCATCTTAATTTGGAGTTGTTGTTAGAAATTGCATTTAGATCGGAAATGAAGAACAAGCCCGGCTTTCTTGCTTGTTTACTTTGTATAGTATCAGGTAACTTCTCTTGTTTCTTTCCGTAGAAAAGAAAAACACATACTAATGTTAATGCCATGTCTCTGCCATTTTATATCGCCTCTGGTTTTTGCTGTACCGGCATTCTTCGTGTTATATTCTATCTATTTCCCCTCTTTTATTTCCGTCATTTGCTCTTCTCTGAGATTTTCAGTGCCCCTTAATGCAGACCTCCGGTATTGTCTATGATGTCTTCTTAAGTTTCAGAGGAGTAGATGTTCGAAATAATTTCATCAGCCACTTGCTTAGCGCATTGCAGCAGAAGGGAATAACTACGTTTTATGATGATTATGGGCTGCCGCGTGGGGATGATATACAGGCGAAACTTTATGAAGCTATTGAAACTTCAAAACTTTCAATCATTACTTTCTCCCCTAATTATGCGACTTCACGCTGGTGTCTCGATGAGCTTCTGAAGATAATGGAGTGCAGATCTTCCCACGGGCATATCACTTTGCCTCTATTTTATCATGTTCTTCCTACTGATGTCCGGCATCAGACAGGGAAATTTAAGGAGGCATTTGAGGCGCACAAAGTGCGATTTAGCCATCGGCTCGGCAGGGTTCACAAGTGGAGGCAGGCATTGAAATCGGTCGCTGATTTAGCTGGCTTTTCTCTTCAGGGGAATGGGTACGTACATGTCTTGCCATTTTTCTTATAATATTATCCATCCTTCGCTTTTTTGCTAAGTTGAACGTCATCTCCCCTGCTGGTTCCATTTCATCTAGTGTCACTCACCAACAAATGTCATGATTTTTTGACAGGAATGAGGCACAGTTCATTGATCATATAACTAGGGAAGTTTTGAAGATACTAGCTAAACGGCAGTTGAGTGTTCCAGAATATATTGCTGGGACAGAATCATTGGTAAAAACAATTAGTATTTGGTTAGAGAACGAATCATCCGAAGATCAAATTGGGATAATATATGGTATAGGCGGAGTTGGCAAGACCACCACTGCCAAAGTTGTTTATAATGACCATTGTCATCGATTTAAGTGCAGCAGCTTTCTGGCTGGTATTAGAAGTGCATCACTGCAAGAGAATGGTTTCATAACTCTGCAGGAACAGTTAATTTGCAACATCTCTGTAATTGATGGAATCAAAATACACAATGTTCATGAGGGAAAGGAAAGAATTAGAGAAGCACTTGGAACTAAGAAATTTTTGCTAGTTCTTGACGAAGTTGATGATGGGGAACAATTATATCCATTCTATGATTATCAGGATCGGTTCTTCCCTGGAAGTAAAATTCTTATCACAACCAGGAGTCGAAATTTGAAAGATGCCTTTCCAACTACAGTAATGGAATTTGAGGTCCAAGTTCTGAGTTTTGAGGAATCGGCTGGACTTTTCTGTCATTATGCATTTAGGCAAAGCTGTCCTCTGCAAGAATATACAAGTATCTCTGAGCAATTTGTCAAATACTGCGAAGGACTTCCTCTTGCCCTAAAAGTCTTGGCATCTTCCCTGCGAGGTAAAACATCAGAAATGTGGAAACTTCAATATGAAAAATTAAAGGACTTTCCTAATAAGACAGTGCACAATGTTCTGAAGTTGAGTTTTGATGCTTTAGATGATAGCAACGACCAGGATATATTTCTCCATATTGCCTTTTATATGGTTGGCATGAAAAGGTGTCTTGCTTTGAATATTCTGGAAAGTTGTCGTCTACATGTAGATGCCAGTCTTGATAATCTTATTGATAAACATCTTTTGAGCATTGATGAGTCTAATGACATTCTTGCAATGCACCATTAATCCGACATGTGGCATACGAAATTGTTCGTTTGGAGGCACCTGCTGAGCCCGGAAATCGTAGCAGATTATTAGATCACAAGGACGTAATAGATGTATTGCGAAAAAATACGGTAAGAATTTATGTACACATCTCCTACATATTCATTTGAATTAGGATTCATCATGTGCTCATTCACATCCTCAATATTGCAGGGAACACCTAAAGTCAAGGGTTTATATCTTGAAGACTGTCTCGTGAATCCCTCAAGGCCAGTCCATCAGAGATCAAAGCCGATAAAAACAAGTGCATTTTCAAAGATGAAAAATCTTGATATATTGCTGCTTGACAATGTGCATCTCGATGGGGACTTTGGAGATTTTCCGAAAATGATTAAATGGTTAGTTTGGCGAGGATGCCCTTTACAATCTCTACCGCCTAATTTTGAACTCGAGGAACTACAGCTACTCGATATGCAAAAGAGTTGTCTAGTACAAGCCTGGATGGGTAGCAAGGTACCTATATATTTTTACAATAACTTGTTAATGCCTGATAATATTCTGAAGTCTTCTCTTTGATATACAGGACATGGGATCACTCAAGGTGTTGGATTTAAGTTATTCACAGTATTTGCTATCTACTCCAGACATGTCAAGTGCTATAAAACTCGAATTCATTTTTCTCCAAGGTTGTACACGACTAGTGGAGGTCCATGAATCAATAGGTAACTTAGATAACCTTATGGTTCTTGACGTCGAAGATTGTCGGAGTTTGGTGACCCTGCCAAAGTCTCTTGGAAAAATGAAGAAGCTTATTACATTGAACCTGAAAGGCTGCCAAAGCCTCAAGAGCTTTTTTGTTCCAGTGTCAGTTGTGAAGTTGAATCTTGATGGGTGCAGCAGCGTTGTCATGGCTCCTGACCAAAATGAGTAGTCAGTGTGAGAATATTGAAAGAATATGAAAAAGATTTTATTGATTGTATATAAATATAGAGAATGTATTACATAAAACATATATATAGATGAGAGATTTGCTAATAATGAGTATACTAAGAATATCGATAGGAATAAATGTGATTGACTAGGTAATAAATAAGATTCATCTAATATGTTGTATGTCTATATTTATCACCCTCCCTCAATCTCAACAATCGGATAACGTTGAGATTGCACACTTTTAATTATTTGAACAGCAGCAGACAGATCTGGACTGAAATGACCTCTCAGCATGAAGAAGAATTTGAGAAAATTATCTCAATAAAGATGGAGGGAAAACAATCTCACACCATAAAAAGATGTATGGAAAACGCGTATCATCATAAACAAAGTTGAGGGAAAGCATCTCAACAAGGGTGGAGAAAGAACATCTCACACCATACACACGAATGGACGGATCATAAACAAAGTTGAGGGAAAACATCTCAACAAAGATGGAGGGACAACATCTCACACCATAAATAATGAACGAAAAGTACGTCTCACGATAAATATGGTCACGCTGGTGACATAGTTGAGAAACTATCAGAGACAAACCAATAAAGGGTGTCATCGTAGCCGAATGAAATCATAAGTAATTACGCTAAGCAGTGATGTGGTAGCTAAATGTAACTTTGCAGGTGAGGTGGCTGCACAATTGTAGTGACACCACCACCTCAAAGCGGAAGCTAACAAAAAATCAGATCAGATCGAATTTTGGCTGCACAATTCATGAATCATATACTACCAAAATGTGAATCTTGTATTATTTCGTTATACGAACCTAATAGGATTATTGAATAACGCACCAGCATGAACTTTGACCTTAATTAACTAATGCAAAAATCATGATTCATAATTTGAGTTATCATGGTTCTTGAATTATAGACGGTTAAATTGTGAACCATACTATAGTCAAAAAGAATGGTATATAAAACATAGTGAATATTGTTCATAAACATAGTGATCCATATTATTACCTTTTTTAGGACTTTGTGACACATATTATCCATTATGATCCATAAAAACAGTATATATGATTCATGAATTATATTAATACATATTCTGAATACTTGAAATTAATAAACAACACATCATAAAAACTGATAATGATGTTTTCGTGTAACATGACGTTTGAAAAACTTAACCATACTCGCGTTGCAATTTTTTTATAAAAAAAATCATAACGAATATATTAGTAATACTAAACAAAGCATAATGTGAATACGAAATACTGAAATAAATTTATTAGAACATCAATGTAAACAAAATCAGATGACGAACTAAGCATTCAAGTAAAAACCATCTATGATTCATGGTTTGCTATAATATGATTCATGAATCAAAGATATTATGGATTTTACGAACGAATTCATAGTAATATAGAAAACAAACCCTAATGAAATACGAAATACTAAATTTATGAAATACGAAATATATTGAAAGAGGCGAGAGTTGCTATCGAATTCTAAAATCATATTTTTTGAATTCGGTGAAGAAACAATCTAGCCGTATTTGGGAAAGTATGTTAAATAAATTTGATTATTTGAAAAACAAAATATTAAATGTTGATTTTCTAATCAAAGTATTGAATTTCAGTTACCATAAAAAAGGATTGAATTTAATTGATATATTTGCACATATATTATAATGTATGTTTCCATTATTGCCCTTTTCTCATTTAATATATTAATTAATAAGATTATATAAAAACCGTCGGATGTAATTAAATGGATGGTCTAGATTTGTTTACATTTTATAACGAAACTACCGCTTTTTATTTGATCCATTCTGTAAAACATAAAATATACTATTTCGATACATTTAATTTTGACATAATTAGTTGAACAGTAAATGTGTGTTTAACGTGATACACATGTGATGTTTTAAATAAAAACATTACATTAAAAACACGCTATTTATTGAACACATTTAGTTCGAATATGAGCATAAATAAGAGAGTAATACAAGTCAACATACGATTGATATCAAAAGGAAAGCTTCTAGATCATGCCTTATCATTTTGTGCCGGCCAATAATTTTAGGCTCTTTATTCTTATTGTTTATATCGTTACAACTGCTTCACATCTTACCGTTTCTCAAGAATCACCGAGTTCATCAAAAACTCTTACGGACATTATTTGTGATAAAACTAATTTTCCTAGCTTTTGCAGAAATGTTTTAGAATCCGATCATGAAATAAAAGGGGCGTATATTGGTAAAATTCGTTACACAGTTAAAGAATATGCACGTAGCAATGCATCAGCAACTCTCAATGTGATATCCAGCTTAATAAAACATGAAGATAGTAAGTGTAGAGAGGAACGCAGGAGGAATAGAGAGCTTAGAGATGCACTCAAGAAGTGTGGTAGTGATTATTATCAAGTGATGGTTTATTTGAGAAGAATGCGCGGGTGGTTCGGCTGTGGCCGGATAAACAAGGAGTTTCTCAATAAAGATATTTCCATGTTAAGAAAAAGTATTGATATAATACGAGATTGCAAACAAAATTTTCCCGATGAAAGATTCCGTCTACAGACACCATATGTTGAAGTAAACACTAACCGTTTGCTGCAATTAACCATTGTATTATATGAAGTCGAACTTTCCATATGTTATGAATAAATTTGCATATCAACAATAATTATAATAAAATGTTTCACATGTTATTTCTTACGGTATATTTAATTAATTTGTAATATGCTAGCCTAATTTAAACAGATTTTAACAGCATTTGTGAAACCTAATTAAATTTGTTTATGTGACACAATATAATAGTCAATCATGACATAAGATTCAATTTACTTGTGGAGTTGTCAGTAGAATGACGATTGGTTTCGAGATCGCGTCAAGCTTCTGGAGGTCGTGATGACGGTTTGGGTTATACGAATTTTATGATTTAGATTATGAAATTAGATAGGGAAACCAATAGTTTTCGAATCCCTGAATTTTTAGAACCCATTGATTTTTATATTCTATTACTAATTTACCCTCATATTGATATTTTTTATAATTAATTGATAAATTTTAATTATTTACAATTTGACTCCAGAATAATGACGGTCCAATTTAAAAATTTGAATGATTTGCATTTTACATATGATGATTAGTTTTTACCGGAACCCTAATATGTTTTGATAGCTATTAATTTCAATTGTCTTATCTTCTTGGTGGAACTCTTAAATCATGTCTCACCATATTGACATATTGTCTTATGTTATAAGATTGTTGAATACATACTCTTTACGTCTTTAAATGTTTGTTTATTTTTATTTGTGGTGTCCTTTTATTTATCTTGTACCAATCATTTTCAACGTTACATTCTACTTATTAATTCAAATTTTCACAAAAAAAATATTCCCAGCTACATATTATCTATTTTTAAAATTTTCCAAGGAGATAGAGAAATTTATTTCAAAGGAGACAGAGAATTATATATTAGTATAAAATATCTAAATTTCTTAATACTTAATGAGAATAATTATATATATGAGTATATAAAATATATAAAAACGAATATCTAGTATAAAATGTGCATTTACATGGATAACAACGGAAGAAAAACACACCAGAAAACAAAAGGCGTAAAAGTATCAAATTCCCAAAAAGTATAGTCGATTTAGAAGATTCCACGTCATCATTGAGAAGTCCACGTGGCAATGGATGATATGGAGGATGAGGTTGCTTTAACGTGTGGTCATCACATCCTAACTCTTGTCCTCACTCCCTCCCTCCCCTCCAAAATATCTTCTTCTCAACTCTTCTCTACAAATCCACACATCCTTCCGATCCACTTTTCCGATTACCCTAGACCTCCGAATTTCAATAATCCGATATATCAATTAACCAATGGCCGCCGCTGCAGCTGCTGACGTCACGCGATTCGGAGGAGGAGGGATGTTGATGATGGTGGAGAGTATCGCGTCGGTTGGGACTCGTAGAAAGGATATGATGGTTTGCAGGTCATTTAAATCGGATGAGAAGAGGAAGACGAGGAAGGCTGTTGGAGGTTTGAGATCTTTGAGATATGCGGTGGAGAGGAAGTCGGAGGAGTTGAGTTTGAGGTTTGGTGAGTTGCTTGCTAACGGCGTCGTCAAGGTCGAGGACGCTCTTTCCAAGGTCGGTATCGAATCTCGATTGGTCATTCACGAGTGTTTGATTTTACTTTTTTATGATCTAATTGTTTTTTGTTTTGCAGGTGGCGGTTCCTGTTGCTAGATATGTTGTGACGATGATGAGCACTGGAGTAGTGCTTGCAGTTGGATTTCAGATGTCTGGTAAGGCAGTGAGTTCTTTTTTTAATTAGTTTATGATTTGGAGATTTTGAGGTTTTGTGTTTATGTTGATTTGAAGGGGGAGACAGTCAGATGAACACATTGATTTGGTATAGTTGGCTTGGAGGAGTCATTATTGGAACTATGATTGGGGCTAACATGGTGTTGGATGAGCATTGTAGATCTGGACCAAGGAATGTTGTCATTACTGGAAGGTATCAGTCTTTCTCATTGATGCCTTACATGTTGGATGCATGTCATGATGATAAGTAGGTGAAAAAACTACCTAACTTTGAAATTTCGTTAAGAAGCTTGTGGTCAATATAGCTGTTATTTTTTGGTGAACTTATGATTGATCAGGTTGATGTTTTCTGAACAGTACCAGGGGCCTCGGCAAAGCTCTGGCTCGGAGTTTTTACTCTCTGGAGACCGCGTGGTGGTTGCTTCTCGCAGGTGCTGTTCGTATTCGTTTTCCATTTGGAAATATATAGAGGCGACATCTGGCCCTTTTGTTAACATTTTTCTTGCAATGTGTTGCATATTGGTTTCAGTCCAGAGTCTGTGAACATGACTGTCAAGGAACTGAAGGAGATCATACAGGAAGGTGTAGCAGCCGGAGACATGCGACACAAGAATTTAGCGAATGCCGAAGTTGTGGGCATAGCTTGTGATGTGTGCAATCATGATGATGTGAAAAGACTGGCTGATTTTGCAGTGGACCAATTTGGTTCCATCGATATCTGGGTGAGAAATTCGGCCATTTCAAGCAAGCTCATCACTTGCTGATGGTATAAGCTATCCTAATTCTAAAAGAGAATAATTTATTAAAGCGCTACTCCTAGGCTGTAGTTTAATGTTACTGTCTCAGAGAAACCAATGCTATATTCTTAGAAAACTTTTTAATGCCTTGAGCAGATAAATAATGCGGGCATGAATAAGGGGTTCCGGCCATTGTTAGAATTTACAGATGAAGATATTACTCAGGTTTGTGTTCTGATGCTTCAGCTGTATTTAAACTGTACATTACTATGCTTAATTCTAACAAAGAAAAGAAGCCATCTTAAAAGGCCGTAAACAATTGGAGTTTCGTGTCACTTCAGATTGTGTCAACCAACCTGGTTGGATCCCTTCTTTGCACTCGGGAAGCAATGCGAGTCATGAAGAGTCAAGATAAAGGAGGCCACATATTTAACATGGATGGTGCTGGGTCAGGCGGATCTAGTACTCCTTTGACAGCTGCGTAAGTTAGCCAACAGTTTGTCCATTAAGATTATTGAATCATTGACCTTTTATGTCCCTACAGTTGTTTTGTTTAATTGTAAGTGCTTATAATTCCATTTTTAAATGTGACACTTTTGAATTTATGTTAATGACAGTTATGGGGCGACAAAATGTGGCCTTAGGCAGCTTCAGTCGTCGCTGCTGAAGGAGTGTAAGCGATCCAACATTGGTGTCCACACAGCATCTCCTGGCATGGTCTTAACAGACTTGCTATTGAGGTACAAGAGAGCATTCAGTTGACGAAGGTTTCTTGTGAACCAGTAATTGGATGTATGCAGTCTTAACTCTTAATCGTTATATGGTTGCAGTGGATCCACTATCCAAAATAAACAGATGTTTAATATCATCTGTGAGCTGCCGGAGACTGTAGCTAGGACCTTAGTCCCAAGAATTCGGATAGTAAAGGGTAATGGAAAAGCGATTAATTATTTGACACCACCTAGAATCTTACTTGCCCTGGTTACTGCATGGCTGAGACAAGGCCGTTGGTTTGATGATCAGGTTGAGCTTCTCCGTTTGATTAGTGAATATTTTACCCTAGTCTGAAGATGAAGACTTTCCATGAATATTCTATATAAATAAAAAGTGGATTGTTTGTTGAATGTGGTAAAACAGGGAAGGGCACTGTATTCTGCAGAGGCAGATCGCATTCGTAACTGGGCTGAAGACCGGACAAGGTTCTCATTCACAGATGCAATGGAGATGTACACGGAGAACACATGGGTGTCAGTCTTCTCACTCTCAGTGGTTTGTGCATTCATCATTCTTTCAAGCACATCAGGAAGCAGTATGTAAATTATACTTAGGAAGATGGATTATTGGTGTTAGGGATAGCATTAGGGAGTGAGTCTCAAAAGTGAAACATCAGTTATAAATAGAACTGGATGTGTTAAATTGATTCAAAGAGAAGAGTCATCTAATTAATCCATGGGATGCTTCAACAAAATACAAAATAAAAACACGTTGTGTGAGGCTCACAAGAATTTGGTCAACAACAAGAATGAAATCATAATCACGTTTGCCTTGACCTAGAGAGAAGTTGCGCATATTCGTAAGAATAGCTAGCTGGCACACCACTTGGATACGTGTAAACAGGTATTCATACTATTTCGTTTTTAAAAGGATGAGCTACTTTTATTTACTCATTTTGCTTCATTCATTCACATGGCTCCATTCATTACGCTTCCACTCATTGTCCATCAAGTTTACTACTCCCTCCGTCCCACCGAATGCTTCCTATTTGGCATTTACAATGTAAAATAAGAAACCAATATTTAAGGAATAAAAAATTCTAATGAAAATCAGATTAAGACTAAATTTCCCACCAAAATTTTGAGACCAAAATTAATTTACCAAAAGTAAACTTTCCCACCAAAATTTTGAGACCAAAATTTTGAAATCAATATCTAGGGTTATTGGGGGTGGTTTTTCAATTTTGGTAGTTGGTTTAATTCAATTATAATAATTAATTAGTTAGTATAATTAATTATGTTTAACTAGTAAATGTAATTAGAGTGTTATATTTTAATATTTATTTTTTGCCAAAAAAAGGAAATAGGAAGCATTCGGTGGGACACCTAAAATGGCAAAAAGAGAAGCATTCGGTGGGACGGAGGGAGTACTACAAAAATAAGCCATGACTATCTACTCAACCTTCTCTATTTTTAGTTTATTGCAGTATAAATAGTATTTTTGTAATTGATTTCTTTTGATCCAATATTAAATGGTAATTTCCAACGACCACATATTTTTTTACTAATTCATTATCATTAATTAATAAATAAATATTTTTAATTTCAATTGTTAAATATTTTTGTTTATGTCTTACAGAAATTGAGTGTACTGAGATTTTAAACATTTTCTTATATCCAGCAAATCAATCTACAAGATGACTTTTAACCCAGATTTGATTGGAACATTTCCTCAGTCAGACTAGATTATTTCTTCAATATTATATTTTAAAATTAACCGGCGGATAAGAATACTTCAATAAACACAATTAAAAACAACACACTATCATTTCTCTATGATATTAATCTTTAGTGGGACCCACGTGTGCACTATTTTAAAAAACACCGTCTCGCAGCGGATAATAATTCATTCCTGTGTCAAACACGAACGCTCTTCTTAATCGTTTTTTCTTCAACCATTTTCGCGCCGCACCCATTTGATCTCTCTACTCCACCACAATCACTCCTTTTTGTGATTTTCGTAGTCGAGTTGATCATCTGGTCGGTGGGGCACTCTTTAACTGATGTCTAATGCACCGCCGCCAACGGCGGTAACATCTCCGCCTCCGACAACATCATCTCCTCCGCCTCCGGTAGTGGCACAAACGCCACCCCCGACAGTATCCGCCTCACCTCCACCTCCTACTGTCGTCTCTCCTCCCCCTCCGTCCACCGTATCTCCTCCGCCGCCTGATGTATTTACATCTCCACCTCCGCCTTCTGATGTAGTCAAATCGCCTCCTCCACCAGTGTCTACGGACTCATCTCCTCCACCTTCATCGAAGACCAAGTCTCCTCCTCCGCCTCCGTCGACATCCACACGATCGCCTCCTCCGCCTCCGGCAACTACACGATCGCCTCCTCCTCCTTCGACCACGACCTCGAATTCTCCACCACCACCACCTACAAGTTCCTCATCTTCATCCTCCGGTGTATCCACCGGACTAGTCGTCGGAGTCGTCATCGGCGGCGTGGTCTTCTTAGCTATCCTCGTCATCATTCTCCTCAGCTGCAAAAAGAAGCGTCGTAGAGAACATGCCCACGAAGCTTACTACGCACCTCCACCATCTGGTACCAAAAGTAAGTCTTCAATTTTAAGATCCATCATCGTTGACTAATTTCCTCAGATTCGTTGACCATTGCTTAATCCCATCTCAGATCTCATCAAGTTTCAAACTTTACTCCAGATTTAATGACCCATTAAATCAAAGTGTCGATTTGATTGGATATTTTGATTTTTTTCGCAACAGATGGAGGTCAGCAGCATTGGCAGCAGCAGCAGGGCCCTGCACCGGGCGAGCATGTAGTCATGATGATCCCAAAGCCATCTCCGGCGCCATCCGGTGCATATATCAGTAGCAGCGGAGGATCAAACTACTCGGGTTCGGAAAACCAGCTTCTGCCAATGAAGCCAGGAATTTCGATGGGCTTTTCGCAAAGTACTTTTTCATATGAGGAATTGTCGATGGCTACGGATGGATTCTCGGATGCCAATATTTTGGGTCAAGGCGGATTTGGATTTGTACATAGAGGGGTTTTGCCAAATGGGAAGGAAGTGGCTGTTAAGAGTTTGAAGGCTGGAAGTGGTCAAGGGGAGAGGGAGTTTCGAGCTGAGGTTGAGATTATTAGTCGAGTGCATCATAGGCATTTGGTGTCGTTGGTGGGGTATTGCATCACTGGGTCACAGCGGATGCTTGTGTATGATTTTGTTCCGAATAATACCATGGAGTTTCACTTACACGGTATAGGTTTTTTTAAGAACTAATGGACAAACTTTGAAGCTCATGTAACTGAATGTATTAGCATCTGATATGGTTGTTGTATTACAGGAACTGGACGTCCTACCATGGACTGGCCATCAAGGCTTAGGATTGCTCTCGGATCCGCCAGAGGATTGGCATATCTACATGAGGATTGTGAGAATCTTTTAAACTGAGAAGTATAATTGATCAAGTTAAAACTTTTAACTTATACTTTTTTTCCACAGGTCATCCAAAGATTATTCATCGCGATATAAAGGCCGCGAACATTCTTCTAGATTTCAATTTTGAGGCCAAGGTAATTTCAAGTAAAATTTTGGGATTTGAAGTAGGAATTACAGCATTCTTGTGAAGTGAATAAATCAACACTGCCTTTTAAGTCCAAATGGGAACCAACTCGGGTAATTTTTCATCTGTACAGGTTGCAGATTTCGGCCTAGCCAAGAATACTTCAGACGTCAACACTCACGTATCAACACGAGTCATGGGAACTTTTGGGTAAGACCTTTTAGTTGTGCCTCAGTTTTCTTTTTTTCACTATTTGCGTTTCAAATGAAAGTTTAAATATGATGGAAGACAGATTCATATTGAATAAACATACATTTTGGGTGCAGGTACCTTGCTCCTGAATACGCTGCAAGTGGAAAACTGTCTGAGAAGTCTGATGTTTTCTCATTTGGTGTCATGCTTTTAGAGTTGATCACAGGGCGTCGACCTATTAACACAACAAATACATACATGGATGATAGTTTGGTGGACTGGGTAAGTAAATGCTAAATATATCCTTTTCAAGTCGTGTAATGTGCTATTTGATGCTTCGCAGTCTGAAAAACAGTTCTCACATAAAAAGTTACTTTGGCAATGCAGGCAAGACCAATCCTTACACAAGCATTGGAAGATGGAAACTACGATACACTTGTGGATTCTAAACTTCAAAAGAACTATGACAAAAATGAAATGGCTCGTATGGTCGCTTGTGCAGCTGCCTGTGTGCGTCATTCAGCTAGGCGTAGACCAAAAATGAGTCAGGTAAATAAGAACTATTCAACAACTATTTTATAATTCCAGTTACAAGAAGGTTTCGTTTGGTTGATATTATTACTTTTGTTTCTGAACAAGCAGGTTGTCCGTTCTTTGGAAGGAAATTCCTCACTCGCTGACCTAAATGAAGGTATCAAACCCGGACACAGCACAGTATACAGCTCATACGAAAGTACAGAGTATGACAACAACCAATACAACGAGGATATGAAGAAATTTAGAAAAATGGCATTTGCCAGCCAAGAGTATAGCAGTGGTGGGTACAGCAGCACCGGTGCGTCAAGCAACGACGGACAAACTACAACCAGAGAAATGGAGATGACTAACCAAAAGGGAAATGACACTAACAGCAGCAGTGACAAAACATAAGTTCCTTTGTCATTTAACATCATCAATTTAGCATTCTTGACACGAAGATGCACACATGAAGGCTTTTTTCCCTATATGTATTTTTTTTGTAAAGTGAAATATCATTTGAATTTTTTTGTATCTTATGTTGATAATATTAATTACCACAACAAGGAAAATTCTTTTGTACCATAGAAATGCTTGAAGTTGAGATTTACTGATATGTTTTTTTGAAAATTATTATCAAAAATAAGAAATAAAAGGGTAATTATATTGGATTAGTGGAAGCATACAGCTATGTTGTGTTGTAGGAATGCCAGTTGTATTTAGATTAATTAGTCAAAGATGCTGATCAGGTGAGAAAATGAAAAGAAGATACCTTAGAATACAAGAGAAGACTAATGTCAAGCTTCCAAGATTGAACAAAACAAGTTGGCAGTTGTCTTTGTTTCAAAACAGCTTCATCCAGCAGGCCATGTGTGTTCACCTAATGCATGACTTTTTTTACTCTGCTTGCTTCAATGGGTATCTCAACTTCCAAACTACCAAGTTTTTTATTCATTTATCTTTGAGTCTTTATTGTGAAAAAATTCAAAACAGCCAATAAATTTACAATGAGATAAACTTTAAAATGTTAAATTGTTTTACATTGATTAGTTAAGTTGTGGTTGCTAATATATATTGAATTAGTTGGCTTTTAATATTTATTAAGTGAGAATTTATTTCATTATACACTAGAGGTGAGAAGGTATACCCTACAACCCAAGAAAAATCATTTGGGTTTGGGTAGTCTTGGTACTTCATGGAGAGGGGAAACCTCCAAAACTAACCAACAGGATTTAAGTCATTCTTGAACAAATTATGTACTTTAGATTTTTAAGAAATACTTAGTTCTTCACTTATGACAAACACATGCATAATCAATCATTGAAAATTCTACATGTTCTTTTTTCAAGTCAGAATTGAATCTCAATCCATTTCATAAAACTACTAAAGCTGTTTCATTTGTTGTATTTTTTAAATTAGCGATTTAAACTGTACTAGTTTAGGTCGAGATTAAATTTGTCTTCCTATGGTGAAAAATGCAAATCATATTTATAAATCATATGCCGCTCTCTGGGGTTTAATTTGTATTTTTAAAGTGATGTTTCTAATCCTTGAGTTTCATATGAGAAAAATATAATTTCATGTGACGAACTGTTTTATCATAGACTAAATTTGTATGATATCATGTCATTCTGTCTTACAAATATTTATCGTCATTCTTGATCCTGTCTCCATATAAATAAGATCAGGTATATAATGCATTTGAGATATCATACATTCATCATATTTAAATTACAAATAAAGTGAAATCTAAATCCAAAAAATAACTTTCAATAAGTAAGTCATAGTAAGATTGTGATCGATCATAATTCATTCAACTATAAACAATTGTATGAAATAATAAACATATCTTAAAACCTAGAGCCTTCTTAATGAATAAACATTTAGAGTTCATTGCATTTTGAATGAATATTATAAAATATGACTAATACACAATACCTTCTAGAATTACGTTAAATTCCATTCCAATTACACTCAAACTATACACATCTAATTGCGAATTTTCAAGTACATAAGTTTCTTCAGCATGGTTTTTCTTTGCCACATCCAATACGAGTTCCATAAACTTGTAATTATATCATTCTTCAAAATATCGTGCATTTCCTTTGTATTATTATGTATAATTCATCTTGCATTTTTCTAATTTCTCTCTGAAAACACATGAATTTGTTTCCTTAAGTAAACACGAAATCACATTCTTATGGTATGTTTTTGTCACGACCCAAACTAAGGATCGAGACCGGCGCTCAACAAACATGCTAAGCAAGCCTCTTATTCAGTAAATGACAAAATATTCTAAACAGCGGAAATTAAATAAAATAACAAATGTTCAGTTTCAAATACAACGGAGCGTCTAAAGGAAACAACTGGAATGAAATAAATGTATTTAGCTGAACTAGTTGGATGATACCGTACTGGAAACAACTGGCTAGGTAGTGTAGACAACTGGTGTGACTCTCAACCACCGGCTCACTTATCTGTAAAAATATTAAAATAAAAAACGGATCAGTCGAATTGACTCCGTGAATAAATAACACGTCTGTTAGCGTACTTTATACCTTTATAAACTTTATATTCACATTCGTATCCATTTATATACGCATAAATAAATAGATATATACGCATAGATAAATCAAATATAACCATGATGGGCAGTTACTACTGCCAGTGATACAGCCGTGATGGGCAATCGTCACTGCCAAAACCCTGATGGGCAATCGTCACTGCCAGTCCGGATCCCATATATAATACCGTGAATGTAATAATGCATAACTCTTATAAATAATAATAGCCAAATATTTTATAATACATATGTCAACGTACGTAGTCACGTTACCAGATGAGAAAGGGGATTTATATACTTTTTGTACTATGTACTATCCACATAAATATACGTATAATTTAAACATGCTATTTACTCACACGTTCTTAAGGCAGTAAGCTCCGATGCACCTCTGAATGTAGGTCCTTGGAAGCTGACAATCCTATAAATTTCATAGTTAACTAGATAAGAATCAATGCAGAAAGTTTTCTAATTCACTCGCTCGTTCGGTCATGCAACTGGTATTTTCTATACATTTACGTATAGTGTCTTGATAAATGACTTGCACCATTCTGACCCTTTTTACATCATCTATCCACATGTCCTTTTAAATTAAATGAGCTGACACCCTTACAATCTATCAATTAATGTACATCACACTAATACCTACACCACACTAATGACTAGGCGTGAGTAATCTGGCCACACCATCAAAATTATCCAAGTGATGAGTAATTCCACTCAAGATAATAACTTGATTAAAAAAAGAAAAAGAGAGTCGGTCATTACCTCGGTAATTGCTACACTCACCCAATGCAATCGGCTGTCAAAATGATGCTGCTAGGTTTTCTTTGTTTGTTTTTTTTTCTCTTTACCTATGCATCTTTAAAACTACCCACGATTTCCTATACCGTAAATCCCTCAATCGGTTTCCAAATTTTAATAAATTTTATTTTTAAATTTTATTTATTATTCATTAAATCAAAATCTGGATATAACATTTCTACCCTCCTTCAAAAAAATTCGTCCTCGAATTTTAAATTAATGTACCTTAATTTTCAAAAAGATGAGGATATCTTTCTTGCATGTCCCTCTCGGATTCCCATGTAGTTTCTCCTTGCTTATGATTTTTCCACATCACTTTGACTAATGGTACTTCTTTATTGCGTAGCTTCCTTATTTGACTATCAAGAATAGCAACAGGTAGCTCCTCAAAAGCTAACTGATCATCAATCTGAAGCTTTTCGTGTTCCAAGATATGGTTGGGATCTGAGACATACTTTCGTAACATCGAAACGTGAAACACTGGATGAATATTACTCAACTCTGGAGGTAGCGCGAGTCTGTAAGCAACTTTCCCAATACGTTCTAGATTCAAAAGGGCCAATAAAACGAGGACTGAGCTTTCCCTTCTTTCCAAATCTCACAACACCTTTCATAGGTGAGACTCTCAAGAAAACATGATCTCCAACAGAGAATTCCAACTCTCTACGTTTCGGATCGGCGTAAGATTTTTGACGACTCTGTGCAGCCAACAATCTCTCCTTTATTTTCGAACATTTTCATTCGCTTCGTGCACCAAGTCAGGACCCACTAACTTGCTCTCACGCAACTCAAACCATCCGACTGGTGATCTGCATCTCCTACCATACAAAGCCTCAAATGGGCCATCTGAATACTGGAATGATAACTGTTGTTGTATGCAAACTCCATCAAAGGAGTGTATCGATCCCAACTGCCTCTAAAATCCATGACACAAGCTCTCAACATATCTTCCAAGGTCTGAATCGTCCTTTCGGACTGTCCATCTGTTGAGGGTGAAATGCAGTACTCATATGCAACTTCGTCCCAAGCTTCCTGCATCGATCTCCAAAATCTAGGTAAACTGCGATCCTCGATCTGAAATAATAGATACTGGTACTCCATGAAGACGCACAATCTCATCAATGTAAACACGCGCATACTGCTCTGAAGAATAACTAGTCTTTACCGGATAAATGTGCTGACTTGGTGAATCTGTCCACTATCACCCATATAGAGTCAAAACCCTTGCTAGTACGTGGAAGACCAGTAACAAAGTCCATAGTGATGCGCTCCCACTTCCACTCAGGAATCTCAATACTCTGAAGTAATCCAGCAGGTCTCTGATGTTCTGCTTTCACCTGCTGACAGGTCAAACATCTCGCAACAAAACTAACAATGTCCTTCTTCATACCACCCCACCAGTAAAGCTGACGAAGATCTCTATACATCTTATTTGCACCGGGATGCATGGCATAAGGTGTACAATGTGCTTCCCTCAAAATTTCTACACGCAGTCCTTCAACCTTAGGTACACATAATCGATCTCGAAATCGAAGAGCACCATCATCACTGATCTGAAATTCTCTATGCTTCCCCCCAAACTAAGGATCGAGACCGGCGCTCAACAAACATGCTAAGCAGGCCTCTTATTCAGTAAATGACAAAATATTCTAAACAGCGGAAATTAAATAAAATAACAAATGTCCAGTTTCAAATACAACGGAGCGTCTAAAGGAGATAGTTAGCCAGATAAGCTAACCTGGTACTTAGGTGACATGAGACTCGGCAGGTTAGCTTATCTAGCTAACTATCATTCTCATCTGTAACGACCCGACCGGATCAGCCGATCCGAGCCGCTACAAGCCTAGCCTGTCCGAAACACATGCCACCCAAGCCCCCTAGGTCACCACAACCTAGGACTTTTATCTTAAAAACCATGGTACTTAGGTGACATGAGACTCGGCAGGTTAGCTTATCTAGCTAACTATCATTCTCATCCTGGTCGATGTGGGATGTTACATTCACCCCCACTAACAGAATCCCAACGTCCTCGTTGGGCCCAATCTAGACAGACTCTCAGTCTCCTCCTTTCCTTTCGATGACCTCTGTCATCTACTGTGGAGAGTCGGCTCTGATACCATCTGTAACGACCCGACCGGATCAGCCGATCCGAGCCGCTACAAGCCTAGCCTGTCCGAAACACATGCCACCCAAGCCCCCTAGGTCACCACAACCTAGGACCTTTATCTTAAAAACCATGATATTTAGGTGACATGAGACTCGGCAGGTTAGCTTATCTAGCTAACTATCATTCTCATCCTTGTCCTTGTGGGATCTTACATTATCTGTAACGACCCAACCGGATCAGCCGATCCGAGCCGCTACAAGCCTAGCCTGTCCGAAACACATGCCACCCAAGCCCCCTAGTTCACCACAACCTAGGACCTTTATCTTAAAAACTATGGTACTTAGGTGACATGAGACTCGGCAGGTTAGCTTATCTTAAAAACTATGGTACTTAGGTGACATGGTACCATGGTTTTTAAGATAAAGGTCCTAGGTTGTGGTGACCTAGGGGGCTTGGGTGGCATGTGTTTCGGACAGGCTAGGCTTGTAGCGGCTCGGATCGGCTGATCCGGTCGGGTCGTTACAGATAAATGTAACATCCCACATCGACCGGGATGAGAATGATAGTTAGCTAGATAAGCTAACCTGCCGAGTCTCATGTCACCTAAGTACCATGATTTTTAAGATAAAGGTCCTAGGTTGTGGTGACCTAGGGGGCTTGGGTGGCATGTGTTTCGGACAGGCTAGGCTTGTAGCGGCTCGGATCAGCTGATCCGGTCGGGTCATTACAGATGGTATCAGAGCCGACTCTCCACAGTAGATGACAGAGGTCATCGAAAGGAGAGGAGGAGACTGAGAGTCTGTCTAGATTGGGCCCAACGAGGACGTTGGGATTCTGTTAGTGGGGGTGAATGTAACATCCCACATCGACCAGGATGAGAATGATAGTTAGCTAGATAAGGTAACCTGCCGAGTCTCATGTCACCTAAGTACCATGGTTTTTAAGATAAAGGTCCTAGGTTGTGGTGACCTAGGGGGCTTGGGTGGCATGTGTTTCGGACAGGCTAGGCTCGTAGCGGCTCGGATCGGCTGATCCGGTCGGGTCGTTACAGTTTTCTACTCCCTCCTCCTTTGTTTTAGTGTGTATGTAGTTATCAAGAAATTGATATTTTATATCATTTATAGTACTTCGATAGTAATGCACTACTTAATACTACTTATATATTAACTCATATCATCTTTAATATAGTTCGATCTATTGTATCATAGAATGTAAATTGTTAATGAACTTATAAATTAATTTAAATATTTTCCATAATTTGAAATTCATTTATAATGATATATTTAAAGGGAAAAATTAAAGGAGAGTGTATATCATTTTGTAAGGTTGTGAAAAAAATCTATTGTTGATTAATATTAACAATATAAAGAAAAAATTGTCAAACACAACCAATCACTCTTGATTTCGCCCCAATTTTTCAATAACTTTAATATCAAACGTTTTATTAATTAAAATTATTGGCGTAATTAAGTTTTTTTCAGAAATAATAATTTTTTCTTGATTTTAACCATATGCATAGTCAAATAATTGTTTAAAACTATTTATAAATTTACAACTTTTCACGTGTTTAACATTAAATTTGACTCGTACAAAGTAAAAATGATGAAAAACGTTGAAGCCAATTTTTTATGGGATTTTCAAGGTTTGCAAATTATAATTTTCAAAATTGAACATTTTCAAAACGTTAATATTTGTGAGACCCTAAACCCTAAAGTCGTGATTGGAATGTTTTGATTTCACATGTTTATTTTAATTAATACGAGTATTAACATTAAACTTTCTTCAATTATAGAGAACATTTAAATTTGCAAAAAAAGAGGAGTGGATAAAATATTTATTGACTTTAAATTAGTTTCAGTGCCAAAGATAAGTATTAAATATATTATTAAAAATCATTTTTGAACGTAATATAAATGATTGCCAAATATCATAATTATTAATGAAATTAACGTTTTAATTACGGTGCATCTAATCTTGAAACGGCAAATAGCTAAAATACAGAGAAATTAATATCAAGTAATCACAAATTTCAACATCGAAGCTGATGAACAGTTAATGTGTTTTACAACATGTTAATATATTATCAAACATCAGTATATATAACAACGTGATTCACCATCTCATGAACAAAACTGAAACAAATCAAATAACCATGAAGAGGCAGTTTGTGTCATCCTTTGCTCTTATTCTAGCAGTGGTTATACTCTCCTCCACCGCCCGATCCCAAACTTCCGAGCCTTCTCCGGCGGCATTTCAACAATGTCTAGTTAGTAATAATTCAGTTGATCCAAAACTCATTTATACACAATCTTCAGCCAACTTTTCCATTGCACTCAATTCATACGTTAGAAATTTAAGATATGCAACTCCCACCACTCCTAAGCCTCAAGTCATTGTAACTCCAACTAACTATGCCCAAGTCCAGGCCGTCGTCCTGTGTGCTAAGAACACTTCTTTTCAGCTCAGGATCAGAAGTGGAGGTCATGATTACGAAGGTCTATCGTATGTCTCTCATGTTCCGTTTGTCATACTCGATATGAACCTTTTACGTGAAATCACCATCGATGTTGCCTCCGAATCTGCTATTGTCCAAGCCGGTGCAACTACTGGTGAACTTTATTATAAGATCATCAAGGCTAGCGATGTCCTTGCCTTCCCTGCCGGATCATGCACCACACTTGGTACGTACTTTTACAGTTATGACATTTCTATTTTGTATAAAATTTGATTGATCAATAGCACACAATACATATTTTCATAACAGGTGCTGGAGGCCACTTCACCGGTGGAGGCTACGGAGCTTTAGCTAGGAAATATGGTCTAGCAATCGACAACATTGTTGATGCCACAATAGTTGATGTAAACGGTAAAATCATGGACAGGAATGCCATGGGTGAAGATCTATTTTGGGCAATTAGAGGAGGAGGTGCTGCTAGTTTTGGAGTGGTTCTTAGCTGGAAAATCAAACTTGTTCGTGTCCCTAAAACCTTCTCATTTTTTGTTGTGAAAAAGACATTAGAACAGGGAGCCACCGATGTGGTCGATAAGTGGCAGAGCCTGACAGCTCAAGACAAGCTAAATAGAGACATCTTCATCCGCCTGAGCTTCACTCCTACAAACAATACCCTTACAGCTACATTCACTGGAAGCTTCCTTGGAGATTCAAGCACATTGCTGAATTATGTCGGAGAGAAGTTCCCCGAATTGGGACTGGTAAGTTGCAATGTTAACAATTTCAGTTACAATTTTATCATTATATGTTTTTTTGATGTTTTTTGTTAGCAATTCTACATTTCGTCACACGAATTTAGATTTTGAATGAGATATTGCGTTTTGTATTTATTTGGGCGTTGTTTGCAGCATGTGATCTGAATCCTTTTATGATGATAAATTTATGAAACATAACTCAAATATTTGCTAATACTGTTTTTATGACAAGTAGTTAAAGGAGAACATCAAAGAAGGCAGCTGGGCAAACTATACCCTATTTTGGGCAGGAGCAGTGGGACCCACCAATCCAGGACTAGAATCCTTGTTAAACAGAACACCAGCTTACTCAATCTTCTTAAAACAGCATTCTGATTATGTCAGAAAACCCATCTCAAAATCAGGATTGGAAGAGCTATGGAAGAAGATCATAAACCTTGGTAATTATACAAATGTGGCATTCAGTCCATATGGAGGAATGATGAGTGAAATTAAAGAGAGTGATACTCCATTTCCACATAGGGCAGGTATCCTATACAAAGTGCAATATACATCTTATTGGAAAGATGAGAAAGTTGGTGATAAGTTCATTAAAGCTGCTGATGATATATACAACTTCTTCACTCCATTTGTTACAAATTCTCCAAGGGAAACATATCTGAATTATAGAGATCTTGATATTGGGACTAATACTGGACACAAGTTTACTTATGGCTACAAATATTTCAAGAATAATTTTGAAAGATTGATTAAAATCAAGACGGCGGTTGATCCTGGTAACTTTTTCCAGTATGAGCAGAGCATTCCGACTAATATCAAATCATTTTAATAACAATGTTTTAACAATGGTTGTTTATTTCGTTGATACTTGGAAACATCAATAATATGTTTTTATTACTTCCGATTCATTTAGTATGATTGTTTTTCAATGGAAAAATGTGACCTTTATCGATTATAAAATTTATAATTGAATAATGTAATCAAGATTAGACACAACATAATAAAGGTGAAAATGATGTCAAACAATTTAACAAATTAAAAGATTTATGTCATATACATATTCTAGCCAAAACATCTAAACAAAATATGTGTGAATAATAGAAAAGGACAATTTTGCATTACTTTTTATAGAAATTTTGAGTTCAGTTGTAAGAAATCATAATAGAATCTTGAAAGAGTGTCTGAACATAAGAGAAACTACAAAAAACCCTTAACACTTGAACAAAGGCAGCTAAGTAAGAGAGCTTCACCACCCCTTCTTAGCAGCCTTTTATTTATTCTCTAACTATTTCTGCCATGCATATACTAAAATTGAGCACAAGTGCAATCACTGTGCCTATCAGCCTATGTCTATACGCTTTAACATTTGAGCTATATGATCAACTACTGGTTTTCCAGCGGACTGCCACATTCTATACGTACGCATGATAAATGATACTCATACATATACATGTTTTACACCTGCAGCAACTAAGAAGACTTATGACCATTTGAATCTTATTGAAGAAACAAATTACCAATAACAACATATATGTGCATATATAGGTGACTCCCTCACTCTTTTTCCTCTCTTTACAAGCATCATATCTGAACATTTTGCTCACTAGCAGCCCCTCGTCCCCTCGCACAGCTCCTTCCCTCCCTTACTAACTATGTTCAATATAGTTGGTATCAACCCTTTGTGATCTGGAACTGATATCTGATTATGTAATGATAAGTGGCCACTGCTATGAAGATGCTTTTAGTGGACGAGGATATCTAGTGTTTTGCTTTCCATCCTGAATATAAGAGCATTAGGAAGTAAGTACAATAGCCAAGATCAATATATTTGATAAACAAACTGCAGGAAATTATGTTATCCGTTAGATATATAGACATTATGAAGTTACAAAACGCTCAAATTTTCAAAGTCAATTAAATTGCATGGAAAGTTAAAAGCTACTGTAACCTCATCTGATATTAAATCATAATTTAGCATTATAAATTTTATGATTTTCACGAAAGTTATAACAAGTTACAATAAAACACATTTCCCAAAAAAAGAGTTTTTGCAATGGTTTCAAGGAACAAAAGTTACAGTAGAAAAACACATTTCCACAAAGACAGAAGCTTTGTCTTGATTTTCAGGAACACAACTAATATATCTCAAAATTATAATTCTGAAGTATTTTTCATAATAGTATTGCAATAATATGAGATGAACCCATATTATGTGATACCTTAAAGGCTTAAACAATGGAAGACATTGATGCATAGTACAAGGCACAAATGCAGATCACTCTTCCCAAGTATAAAAACAGCATGTCCACAAAATTCTTTGCAAATTTACTAGTTAACCGTAAAAATTATAGGAATGTAACCCACTACACAGTACACACTAAGTGTCTCCAATGGAATTGATGCAATGAAAAAAACTGAAACTTGGAACATCAAGCAACAAAGAATAACTGAATAAAAAACATGAAGCAATGAATATATCAAGAAGATGTTGAAAGAAACATCTATATTTATAAAAATTTATGAAAAAACTGAAACATGAAACTCAAGCTAATGAGTATACGAAAAAGTATACTTAATCAAGATAACCATCAACTTGGGTTTGATACTTGATTCTATGGATGCAGAAAGCAGGTATCATTCCTTACAGAACTCGTGTATACATAAAAGGGAAATCAATTATTCAAACAAAGCCTAGCTTTAACTCAATCATGATCATGATGATATATTCTAAGCTTAGAAAATCCCGTCAGGGTTACTCTTTCTTGCAACAGAACTTTTAAGCAGGTTGTTTGCATTGTGGATGGCGTAGCATGTAAGATTCATATATCACGTCAGTACAGTAAAACAGATCTAAAAGTCAAGCCATCAACTCAAGGTGTTGCACATAAGATTACTATTCAAAAACCCCATAAACTCTAAAGCCAAGCCATTCAATATTCCAAAAAACAAATGGAGGTTTTTACTTTCTAGCACTACATAATTTTATCGCGTCTAGAAACAGACCGAAATTCAATATCCCTGGATCTTTCCAGTCTCTATAGATGCAGTACTAGTAGGTCAATGTCTTCAGCACAAACTACTTACTACAATATCTCTAGTAAAGTGCATACAAAAACAAGAAAAGCATCAACATTAATTAATTATCCAATCAACTCCATCATCATAATGGTTGTGATATCTTACAATAAGATGTTATCCATCAGCATTCGAAGCCCAAAATCATATAGTCTTAATCATACTAATCAAACAAAATTATTACTGAAACGAGAAAAGAATTACCTTCAAAGTGGAGATTTTTAGGAGAGGATTGACCTTAATGGACTTAAAAGCGTCAACACACTCAGGCGGAGACTCGAACAATGACAAAGAAAACTGTTTAAACACAACACCACCAACATCAAAATAAATCAATCCAGAACTTGGCACATCCACCTTAATCTCCTTCACAGGAAACCACAAGAAGAGCTCCTGCGCTGACATACCGGAAAGTTCAGCTATCTGTCCGTAACTAATGACGCCGGTGACGTTGTAGTCGTAATGAACCCTATTCTCAAACTTAGCATTACACGCTTGTTGTAAATTAATTTGGAATTTGCCTGTGGATGGATCAACGGTGAAGCTGGTGATTTGGCTGGGTACGAGGCCGATTGGGAGGCCGTGGGATCGGAGAATTGCGGAAAAGGAAGGGGAATCGGCAGGGGCAGGGGAAGAGGGAGGAATGATGGAGATTGAAAGGATGACGATGAGGATTGTGAAGTTGTGGATGGACGGCATGGTGGAGGATGGGAAGCTGCGCTTGCGGCGGCGGTTGGTGGCGCGAGGAGAGATGAACGGACAGAGGGCTGAAAGGGTATTAATTTAGGAATAAATTAATAGTTGGAAGGGGGTTAAGGGAGGGTTTAAAAATAGTAGGCTGGCTTTGGAGGGTTAAATTAGGTATTAAATTTGTTGGAGTTTAGGCCCAAAGGGGGAGTCCTGGCTGTTGGTAACTTTACTTATAATTATTTTTTACAAGGGGAATGAAGGAAGAAGAGGAATGAGTTCAACTGGATCTGACTGAGTCGATGGCGAACACTAGCTCATCGTATTTAGCTCCAGTGACTTCCTTTACAACTTTGCTGTCTTTCAGTATCTTGAATGTAGGGACTACTCTCATCCCCAGTTCCTTCGCCAGTGGCTGCACAAAACAAAATTAAGGATCAGCTTTTACAAGATGGAGTAAACAGGCACATCATAACAATTAAACTGAGTCAGGTTGCTTGCCTTGTTGTCTTGGTTGCAGTCAAGTTTAAGGAAAACAACATCAAGGTACTTTTCGGACAACTCCTGAAATTTTGGGGCCATTACTTTGCAAGGCCCGCACCTACATATAGCAACAATGAGTTAATTTGCATATCTAATTTGACATGATTTGATAACCATGCCTTTGATATTGAATACAGCCAAACAAAATGAGAAAAATGTGCATTGATGAACTATGCGCAGTTTGTTAACCATGTCTGAGATATTCAATATCAGAGTGAAATATTGCTAGATAAAACTGAGTGAAACAATTCAAAAAGCACTTAAGCAGCAACCGCATCGATGAGCTGAATATCTATTACAATGCCTAAAACATACCTAAACAATAAATTTGCAAAGATACTGTTTTGTCGACTATCTGAAAAGTAGACCCAAAGTTAAAACATTAGCGTGTTGTATAATCATATAGCGAGCAATCACAATTTTTGTTTGTTTGCATGACTTTTTGTTTTGTTAACTCTCTATATGACTATTTAGGATATTCAGTGAGAAGCAAAGCGTTCTCAAGTCTTTCTAATCAGCATGTGTAGCTCAATTGTCAGCTTAGTTTCCATGTTTTTAGTGTTCATCAAGTTTTCAGATAATCTCCTCACCTTAAACAGTAAACACAGGACATTGCCAACTAAAATATTTAAAATGAAAAGTCTGTTTGTTGAGATACAAAGTAGCATATCATTAACTCCATTGAGTTGCCAAGCCCCAACCCAACTTCAAAGGTCACCCAAACAGCAAAATAGGGCGATCAACACAAAAACCAGGATCAGAGCTTGTCAGAATAGAAAATACTTCACATAAAAGTACAAAACAAACACTTGATATCAATGCAACACAGAAACAATCAATCATGTGAAATTCCAATCTCAACTCCCTATTTTTCCTCCAATTCTCTCAATGCATTTCCACACAGCTATATCTACCGGAAATTAATCAAACCATTATCATCATAACAGCTAGCTTAATCAAATAATCTACTTTAAACCAACTTCCGCAACTCAAACAGCAATTAGTAAAGTCCAAAGATTATATAAATCTACAAAATGAATATGAAATGGTAACAAAACATCATTTCAAAACCCTAAAATCAAAATTAGTAACTGATTACTTACCACTGAGTGTACATATCAAGTACAACCGGTTTGCCACCAGCAGCTTCCACGATCGGCCAAAAAGTATCCTTATCCACCTCAGAAACGGTTCCGACCACCGCATCCGCTTTCAAACTCGACCGCACAGTAAATCCGCCGCTCACCGTCCTCCACTTCCGATCGGCGATCAAAATCCGACGAGACGGAGGCGTATAGAGGAAAGAATGTGTATGCATCGAAGAGGAGATCGGAGGAGAGGACGAGAATCGGAGAGACATTGTGGAAGAAATGGAGATAGATAGCTTGTGGCTTGTGAGGAGGGAATGGTTTTGAGGTGTGGTGAGGATTTGTTAAAAAGACGGATATGCCCCTCGAGTGATTAAGGGGATGTTGTTCGGGGAGTGGTAGGAACGTCATTTGCGATGAGAGGCGCGATGAGTTTTGTACTTTGTGTTTTTGAATCGTATGGTTGAATGGCGATAAGATAAGAATGCGTGAAAAGATTCCAAATGCCACAGTGGGAATTCCAAAACGGCATCGTTCGATAACTGTCGACGCAAGGAGAATAGAAAGAGATGGATGACGAGGATGTTTTACACGGAGCCAAAAAATGTCGTCCGTAGCTTCTCGTCTTCTTCTAAATTCGCAACGCTCTTTCGCAACTTCATTCAAATCTCACCTCGCCCGCTCCGCCATCCTTCCTACTTATTCCTCATCAATTTCTCAGTTTCCGCCCCGAATCTGTCCTAGGGTTTCTTCGTTGTTTTACTCAAGTAAAGCCATGACTGATGCTGATGCGCCTGATGCTGGAATGGATGCTGTGCAACGGAAGCTCATGTTCGAAGACGAGTGCGTTTCTTTCATCTTTTGTTTCTCTGATGCTTGTTTTTATTGATAGTTTGAAAAAATATCTCAACTTTTCAGCTAATATTTAGGATTTGTTAATTGAAGTTTCATTGGCTTTGGATACAAATTCACTGACTCATAAATGTTCTGCAGATGCATTCTGGTGGATGAGAATGATGGTGTCGTAGGCCACGAATCCAAATACAACTGTAAGTTTATATCTGGATTTTTTAGGGATTGCAAAGGAGGCTTAATGAGCTCGTATTTGATTGCTCATTTGATTCTTGATGGTTAATATTTCCAAAATTGCAGATTGTTAGGTCTGCATGTGACAAAAGATTGCTGTTTTTACTATTGGAACAAATATCTCCATGTGTATGATACAAGCACTATTGTTAATTACCCCGTTAAAGTTGAATCGATTGTTTGGTTATTATAATGGTGTAGACTTGTATCTTACTTGATCAAATCTGGATAAATTCTTTTTTTCGTGGACTGGACTGTTTTTCTCCATAGATGGGAAAATTGGTCACAATAATTGGTATTGAAATTCAAAGTGGAGAATAGAGAGACAATGAATAACTTACAAACTTTCCTTTGGGAAAGTAATCTCAATAGGTTGCCAAATTCCGATTTTATTTTTCCACCAATTTTGTAATATTTTTTGGTAGTAGATGTAGACTGGTTCTCGTATACCAAAAGGTGATATATATTTACTGCTTTTGTGCAATTGCATTGAAAACTTCAGGCCATCTCTGGGAAAATATTCAAGGCAAGAATATGCTGCACAGAGCTTTCAGCGTATTTTTGTTTAACTCGAAGTACGAATTGCTGCTTCAGGTATGCTTAATATTACCTTATATTGTATTGTAGGCCACTACCAGGCATTTGACTTTCATATCGTTATCGTTCATGAATCAAGTACAGAGTTTACTGTGCTGCTTAGATTATCAAATTGTATGGTTTGTTAAAGGTTTGATGTGATGCTATGCTATAAAAGTGATGATAATAGTTTAAGCTGGTTTTGTGCACCAAATTTGGTAAATAATTGTTTTTGGGATGACGTGTGCTTTTACATACTTACAAGATAAGCTCTCGTCTTGATGGTGAGTTAAAATTCATAACAATCTTGAATTGTATCTCGCCTGAACAGCAAAGATCTGCAACGAAGGTAACATTCCCGCTAGTGTGGACAAACACTTGCTGCAGCCATCCCCTTTACCGTGAAACCGAGCTCATAAATCAAAATTCTCTAGGTATGGATTTCATCCAATAATATCCACTCATACTTATCGTTGGATCAACTACAAATGTGTTTTGATGCCCATTATGTCCCAGGGGTGAGAAATGCTGCACAAAGAAAATTGTTGGATGAGCTAGGCATCCGTGCAGAAGAAATACCGGTAGATCAGTTTACTCCTCTGGGTCGCATGCTTTACAAGGCACCATCCGACGGGAAATGGGGAGAACATGAATGTAAGTCTACATATTGAACTATTAAGCTGATATAGAAGTCAGTTGACTTCATTATTATGTTCATTGATCCCATTTATTTGAGTATTCCTTGTGGTAGCCCTCTTTTATACAATTTTATAAAGGAAAATTTGTTCATTGACCCTGGTAAATAAACTCTCTTGATCCGCAACTGATTATCACCATAGTTTCTCTCAAGTTTGTGCCATTGACTGTATGTCTGATGTCTCAAACGTTTATTTATGTGACAGTGGATTATCTTCTCTTCATTGTCAAAGATGTGACGGTGAACCCTAACCCTGATGAGGTTGCTGACATCCAATACGTGAATAAGGAACAACTAAAAGAACTCCTGAGAAAAGCAGATGCTGGTGAAGAGAGTCTGAAACTCTCTCCATGGTTCAGATTGGTGGTGGACAACTTCCTGTACAAATGGTGGAATCACATTGAGAATGGCACGCTTCATGAAGCTGCTGACATGAAAACCATTCACAAACTCTGAAGATACATCCTCCATTATCTTCCCCTACCCATACATGTTTATTAAACTTTCACTGTAATGCATTTTGTAGACAATTTCTTTGGATCAAAATCATGTAATGCTATCAGAAAACTGAATGTCCAAATTTTGTGTAGTCAATAAAAGATTGCAGACTTGCTTAATACTTGATTTGTGTCTCATGATAATAATCAATTAAAATTTTCATATGTTGTCCATTTGAACAAATGTAGCAAAAACATAAAAATTTAAAGCACATCTTTAAGGATGGGAAGCCATTCAAATTTGAGAGAGAATCTCTATGACATTCATTTACTCTCCAAGTGCATAAATACACTAAGCAACATCATTAAAGTGTATCCAGACATTCTCTCTTTAATGTCTTATGTAGCTAAAATACAGTGTTATATTTACACAGACAAATCTAGAGCTGACCTTTTTTGCAAGCACGTACTGTTTGGATAATTTACATAGCGTTGGGTGTGGGACACTTGTGCATAAGTTCCAAACAAAGTAATGCAGATCATGCCACTCCAAGAGGATACACAAAACAACCAACTCAGGATATTTTTTAACTGCAGTTTCTTCTGCTCCCAACAAGGACTGTTTGTTTGGTACAAGAAAAATACAAACATATTGTAGAGTTTTTTTTGAAGTTGCAAGGTTCGAGTGTATATGGGTTATCTCAAACGAACATGTGAACATCTGTTCTTCCAGAACTCCTCCCACTCCACAGGTTTTGACCAGTCTTTGGTTTTAAAAGCATTCCAACGCCATTTTGAAGGGCACCTTTTGTTCATATGGTGTCTAATTTTACTGTCTTTGAAAAATCTACCCTACCTAAAACAGGACCAAAGAATTGAGGACACATTGATCTAATTAATTGACCCTTGTCCCTTTGACTTTTAAGTACTATATGTTTTTTATTCAAAGCTAGAAGATTTATACCATCTTTTGACTTCATTTTCTTTGACTTGTGTGATCCATTTTTGAAATAAATATAAGGATGGAAATTTTCATAAAAATCTTATCGTATCTCTTTGAATGATCAAGTAGTGTGTATGAACTATATCTTTTATCGGTGACTGAAATGTCTGTATAGTCAACTGAAATACATAACCATGCGTGATAGTTGTCAATTGAAGTTCAATATAAACCCTATCACATTTGTTGATATATGAAGCTAGCTAATGCTAATTCATCATGTGAATCGGATATATAAATGTAATCGAATCTGTCCAAGTGCACTGAAGTGGTCCTCTTCCATTGTGTAAGCCACCTCCTAAGATCATGGCCGGCACAAGGATGGACCGATTAGGACCAGTCATCGACATTATCACTTGTTCCGATTTGAGCTAACACAACCTTGTGGCATAGTTCAATTTCATGGTCCATCTACCTTAAATATCAACTATGTACCAACCACGTGAATCGCACGTGAACAATGGTACATGCATCATGCAACTTCAAACTTTAACTTAAATAAAAACTAGCTGTTGGGTTCCGACATGTGATCAAGTTCTGGTCTCATTGTAGGAAGCAATGTCCCAACAATGCTAAAATCATGTTATTGTTGGAACTAATATTATATATTGTTTTAGAACTCAAATGGAACTTCGATTTGGTGTAATTTAGTTACTAGGGTTTCGCGTTTGACTGCGTGTGAACTAGTTAAGTGTGTCTTGCGTCATCAAGTTCATATCGATATTGTCACACACATGCTTGTACAATGCACATTGCCAAAGTGAGTGCTCGAAGTTTGATACGTGAAATGTTTCTATCTTCTATCGTCATTCTCGAGTTAAGTACTCGATAATCGGTTTACCAAGTCGCCTAAGTGAACTGTTTCAAGCTTGACGAAGGTGTTTAGAATTAATACTCTAAACACACTGTACATTGGAAATGGATGAAGATTGTGTTTTAAATTGAACATATGGACATAAGCTTGCCTTTTTGGTCCCTTTATTGTCTGGTTCCTCACTCCTTGCATGCCTTAAATGCTGAAAAGTGTTGTCAAAATCTATGTTAGTTAATACTTTATGATATCTCTAGCCACTGCACAACATTAAATTAATTCATAGTTTGAACATTTAATGGATCGAGTTTCTGTAAAAGGAGTAAGGTTCTAGGAGGACACATAAATATATGTGAGACGGTGAGACATGATCTCAACCGTTGATTACTAATAATCCAACGGATGAGATTTGATTCAAAAAAGTAACCGTCACTCTCAACCGCTAGGGTTTTTTGCAAATCCAACCGCCCATTATATAAAAACCAACTTTAATCTCAACCGTATATTAATCTAATCTAACGGTTGAAATTTCGTCATTCCGTCTCACAAATACTTAATGTCCTTCTAGAACTTAACCCTCTGTAAAAGTATATATATTTTTATGATGTAATTAGGGTTTAGATTCAGAAAAACAAAACTTATCAGTCTAAAACCAAGTGATGTGACTTTTTAGTAAATGGCATAAAAATAAAATTCAACAATATCGTTTGGCCATGACTGATCAATACTATGTTGTTTCAATGTTTTGTACATATTTGTATAACTTTACAGACTTGTCGAAATCTAAATGAAAAAGATATTTGTTCAATTGGTAGAATTTGGCTTCGACTAATCGAACAACCATAGAAAACACACGATCATCATGTCGTGAAATGATACAGACATTGCCAATATCTATCAACATCGAATGGACGGCTTGACGTAGATTAGGTTTTAAGCATGCATTCAACAAAATCAACTAGCAAAACTTGCGCAACTCTGGAACAAACATTTATCACCAATGACAACTAGAAAACACCCTAGTCTAGTGCTAATCAGCCTAATATGTTTTTCAGTTTGCGAAGTAAATGTGACATTTCCAATTAAATGAAGAACTAGACATCTGGGAGGAAAGACATTCACATTGTTTCAAATTTAATATCCTAAACTCACTTTAATTAATTTATGTGACTTAATAACTAGTAATAAACTTTGATTTTTAATGAAAATATGATTCCCTAAGTTGAAAATTAATTAATATAACTTATAATAATAACATGATCTTCAAAAAGACATGAAACTTTTAGGTATTTTATACAGCTAAAGTGATATTCACAGCTTTGTAATTATATTGCTTTTTTTTACTTTAAATATTCTCTCTTTTTTACTACTTTTCTTTATAGAAAATGAGAAACAGGGCAAACGGGTCGGCTGAAAACCCGACAAGGATACGGACAGTTTGGCCTCTTTTTCAACACACTGTCCCCTTCATGTCTCCTCTACCCGAGTCTCCCTATAAATACCAACACCCCTTCTCCTTCTCCTTTCAACAATTTGCCTGCAGATTAATTGCATTTATCAGTTTTGACTTTGACCATTCAGTACCAAACTCTCTTTCACAACTTTTTAATAAAAAAATTCTGGTTTTGTTTTGATGGAGCTTCAGTTGGGTTTGGGTCTGCCTAGTAATGGTGGTTCTTATGATCTGGATCTGAACCGTCAGTTTCATGAAAATGGTGAGAGCTTTGATGGTCAACGGAGCAGAGGTCACTCAGATGGTCAGAGGTTTGGTTTTTAGTATTTTCAAGATTTGATTTTGGAGGCATTTTAAGTATACCCGTTTGGTTAAATTGCAATGGGTATTTTCTAAAATAATGTTGTTGTGTAGGAGGGGAGGCGAAAGACGGCAGGGGAGGGCGAGGGCTAGGGCATCAGAGGCAGTTGAGTATTGCGATCGAACTGGTGAGAGTGAGTGTGGTGATGGAGTAGGGTGGGGAAGGTCATCATCAAGGTCTAATTATGTGAAGGTGACAATGGAGGGAATGGGGATTGGTAGGAAGGTGGATTTGAGTGTTCATTGCTCATATGAATCACTTGTTGAGACACTCATTGACATGTTTGGTTTAAGATGTAAGTCTTCATTGCCATATTTTCTATTAAAAGATGAAGCTACATATTTGGTTATGTTAGATGCTAGATCTTGTCCAACTCGTGCATTTACATCGAGCAATGTGATCCATTTGAATATTGGCACGAGCGTCTTAGAGCGACTAAATGCTACTAATAGATAGTACAAATAAGTATTACTATTTTTTTTATCGAATATCTTTCTTTTTATGATGAATCTCAAAGTATTGGATGATATGAATGCAGACATGTGCGACCCGAGCGTCAATTGTTTTAGACTTGTTTATCAAGACAATGAAGGTGACTGGCTTTGCGCTGAGGATGAACCTTGGGGGTACAACTTACTTTATCTTCATTTAAAATTATATCAACATAAGAATCATGTTGAGGAATATGCTCTAAATGTTTTCTATATGGCTGATTTCAGGAGTTTCGTCGAGTCTGCCCTGCGTTTGAAGCTGATCAAAATGGACCGGTGGGATTAATCTGATCGAAGTATGATTTCAAATGGGGTAGGATGAATGGCTGATAGAAGATGTCTTTAGGCAAATAGGGTTATGCAGTATAGCTAGGGTGAGGATTGAGTCTATGTGCATATGGAACTAAATGAATCATTTGAATTTGCCAATGCATAGGTGGATGATATGATCAGCCACTATTTATGGAAGCTCTGTAGAAACTCTTTCTCAGAAAAATTATATAATTTTTTCGTCCATATGCAGAATGTATGCTTATATGAAAGAAAGGAAAATATAAAAAAATGCAGAAAATTATAGAAAACGCAAAAAAGATACATAAGAAAATTAAAACACAGCAGTAAAGAAACATGTTACATCAGTACCACAAAGTAGCAATTCATTGTATAAGCCTATAAGGGCATCTGCAGCGGCAGAGAAAATAGAACGTCCTACCTGGGATTGTGGGACGTCCGGCAGCAATTGAGCGTGCAGCGCTACGATCGATCTGAGGATGTTTCGAGAACGTGCTATGCGGCGTGCTGTTTGAGGATGGAAGCGAGGACGTCCGCTTCGTTTGGAATTAGGGTTTAGGATTGCACGTGACTCATCACGTGCATAGTTAATTTAATTTTCAGCCCATTTTGTAAAGGCCCATCAGTAAATAAATATAATTTTAGCCCATAAATGAATTTAAGTTGAATATTCAACGGTCCATTAATCTGAACCGTTAAAACGGTTCAGATTAATGGACCGTTTAAAAAGTATTTAAATTTCAAAAAATTCCAAAAATTCCAGAAAAAATCAGAAAAATTAGAAAAATCAAAAAGAAAAAGTCAGCAAGTCAGAAAAACATCAGAAAAAATTCAAAACAAACGGTAACTTATTAAGCTATAAATACATACCATATTTCTTCATAAACTCATAACTTTTTCTCTCAAATACATATTTTCAAGTTCTTTTTTCCAAATCTCAATGTCAAGTAATTGGTCCAAATCCGAAGATGTTCAACTATGCATATCTTTTGTTCGACAATCCGTTGATCCAATTTCGGGAAGTCAACAAAGGGTAGACAAATTGTGGGAGAAAATATATCATGATTATCAACAAAATTGGGTGAGAAGTGAGCACGAAATTAGGACGGTTGAAAGATCTCAAGCCGCCCTTCAATCTCGCTTTGCTAAGTTAAAGCCGTTGTTGGTTTATTGGAGCTCTTGTCTAGCATACGCAAGGAGGAATCCGGAATCCGGTTGCAATTTACAAGATGAGGTAATTAAATTACTTTGTTCATTGTATTGTAATTTTTATCTTGTTAGTTTAATATTTTGATTATATTGATTGACAGTGCTCTATTTTTTTAATAATTATTTGTGCTAGCTAAGAAAAGCTCAAGTCATGTACGTTGCAAAAAAGAACAAAACGTTTTCACATTTTGAGTGTTGGGAACAAGTGAAGAATCATCAAACATTTGCAATTTCCGAATCATCTACACCAAGAAACACATATGAGGCTAGTCCGATTGTGGATGAGGTAGATTCAACGGAAGTGCCAGAGAATCCAACCTTACAAGAAACATTATTTTCCACACCAGAAGACTATCAAACACGTTCCTCTAGTCCTGTTAGACCACCCGGAGTAAAGGCGGCCAAAGAATCTAAAAGAAAAGGTAAGAATATTGCTAATGAGGTGCATAATCAAGCTTTGATGAGTATTGCAGAAAGTCAAAGACAAAGTGTTGAACAAAACCAGCTTCAGATGGAGCGAGACTGGAAAATGCAACAACAACTTCTCGAACAAAATCAACAAAAATTAGACCGCGAGTGGAAAATGCAAATGTATCAAGTTCAGAAGGCAGAAAAGGAGGACAATCAGAGAATCATGCTCATGGATATTGATAAAATGACCCCGAAATCAAAGAAATTTTTTTCAAAGCGAAAGAGTGAAATTCTTCGTCGCGATGATGAGGATGACCGTTGCGAAGCAGGTGGTTCTGATGAATTTGCAAATTGTTATCGCCCATTTAACTTTGATGAGTAAAGTATTTCTTATATTTTTTCAAGCATTTTAATAATAATTTGTTTTTTCAAGCATTTTAAACATGTTCATCAATTTCAAACATTAAAAATAAATTCAAAGACGCATAATATATTAAAACATCCTAAATAAATAATGACTCAATTACTGGTGTATAAAAATATGAAAAAAGTATTTAAAATTATTATTTTTATTATGAACAGTAATAGGACATCCTCTAATAGGATGTTGCGCTGCACAAATTCCTTAGAATGCTATCACTATATGACAGGACGTCCTTGTAGAGAACTTCCTCTAAGAGATAGGAAGTTCTCTATGGGTGCGGATGCCCTTAGGGTAGAAGAGTCCATCAAACAGCAAAGTTCCATCTGATAAGCAAAGCTGTGAAACAATGAGCAGTGATCATATGATAATCTTGGCAACCAAAGGAATTGACTAGCTACAACTACAACAATATCAAAGGAAATGTTAAATGGACAGCGCAAAATAAATTACTACAAGACGCATATGGGAAATTTATATTTTGTGAAAAACTGAATTCTCCTAGGTACAAAATCATCACATAAACACATGTGATAAGGCACTACAATATTACCCAAAGATTATTAGGTCAAAATACAAGAGCTTAACAATAGGCCTCTAACTTATGCACATCTAAACTGCTTTAGTATTTCACATTCAATACGAAATACAAGGTCTGTGTATCTCCTAAACTTAAAAGAGAAGTGCCAGTGTGCCACAACTTAAGAGGCAGTAGCTATAGGAGGAGATTGAGCTTCAAATCCAGGCCACATATTTACTGATGCAGCCAACGATGTAGATGTAGTTAATATATAATTGCTCGTTTCTAATTCCTCTACGTTATCATCATCTTCTTCTTCTTCATCTTCAGTATCCCACAAAAACTTGGCATAAGAAGCCATTACATAGCTGCAATGAACAAAACTCAGTCAACAATCATTCTCTACACAAACAAACGAGCACAAAGATCGTCATCATTTCTGTACAAAGTTGTAAAAAGTGCACTTACCAGTCTTCTGGAGCAGCTTTAACTGCTTGATCAAAATAAGTCTCTGCTCTCTGCTTATCCCTGTCAGTTTTCCATACAAGATCAGCATAGAGCGACAGCATTTCCCCATCGATTGGGTCAGCCAATAGTGCTCTTCCACAGTACTCTTCCGCTTTCACAAAGTCTCCCCTTACCTGCACCAACCAAAATTCAAAAAAAGCATTAGTAAATGGCGCAAATTCAAAACAAGACAACTCATCACACAAGTGCAAACAAATTGAAGTTTCATACCTCATTCAAAAACTTGGCGTAATTACTAAGCAGAAGTGAATTTCCAGGATTCGCCTGAATCATACTCTCAAAATACACATCAGTCGCATCACCGCCATCCAATTCATCCCCACCTCCGCCGCCACAGTGTTTACTACCGCCGCCGTCCCCGACTCCGCATCCTTCCTCCACCGAAAACATCCGATTGAAATCATCGACACATCCTCCACACTCCTCATCCTCACCGGACTACAATTCTCCTTGAGATTCGTATCCGATATAGCTCTCGACATCTTCGTCGTCGCGCATAGCGCAAACGAAACCGATCTGTTCCTCGGGATACGTGACGCGGAGACGTTGGGGTCTGAGTCGACATTGGCGCAGAGTGAGTTGAGGAGAGGATTTGATGAGCTGCGGAGAAGCATTTTTGTGATCGGAGAGATAAGTTTGGGAATTTGAAACGAGGCCTGATTGGGATTTATAGGGTTTAAATGGGGAGAGATCTGGACCGTTGATCTTGTTTCGTAAGGACAGATATACCCTCTGCCGGTAGTAATAATTACAGTTACGCCATTGGATAGACAAGTGGGTGAATGGGCCTTTTAGTTTTAGTTGTTGCCTTGTTGGTGGTGGACAGCTGGGTGGATTCAACGGTGATGCTTTGCACACAGCTTCGTTCCAAAACTGGAATTTTGAAACAGACAGAGGAGAGAGGCGGCCACTGTCCATTGGTAATATGGAATGAAACATATGTTGAAATTTAACGGTTCACAACTCATTTGTGCATAGCTCGAGTTTGGTTGGACAGACAGATTATTGAATTTGTAAACTTTCTCTAATTAATATTTTTGATAGGGCTTTCTGTTCAATGCATCTCTTGCATGACTGCTGGTGCAGCAGTATGAGTATACTGTAGAAATCAAGCAAGACAAAACAATGCAAAGCGGCTAGGGTTTCATATAATGCAAAATTAGGTTCATACGTAATACATAACTAGATATATATAGGAAACTAAATGGGCCAATAATGGGCCTAACATATATTGCTAATATCCCCCCTCAAACTCATGATGCGGTGACCGAAAGCATCGAGAGTTTGCCGACCAAGAAACGGAACCGTGAAGCAGTGTGAGCTTTCGTGAACAAATCTGCAACTTGCATAGCAGAAGTAACAAACGGTAGCGAGATAGTACCATGCTGACAATGGTGTCGAGTAAGATGACAATCAACCTCAATGTGCTTCGTACGCTCATGAAAGACTGAATTTCGAGCAATCTGGATTGCACTAGAATTGTCACAATACATAGGAGTGGGTCTGGAAAGCGTAACCCCCATGTCTCCAAGTAACCAACGTAGCCATACAATCTCAGTAGTAGTGTCAGACATAGCACGATACTCAGCTTCTGTAGAAGAACGAGATACAACCTGTTGCTTTTTACTTCTCCAAGAGATAAGCGAGTCACCAAGAAATACACAAAAACCTGTCACAGACTTTCGGTCTGAAGGATCACCAGCCCAATCAGCATCAGAATAAGCTCGCAATTCCAAGGAAGAAGTGGATGGAAACAACAAACTCTGAAACTGTGTTCCCCGAAGATAACGCAGGATGCGAAGCACAGCTGCCCAGTGTACAGTAGTAGGAGCCGAAACAAACTGACTAACAACATGAACAGCATAAGCAATGTCTGGTCTAGTGATGGTAAGATACACCAAACTGCCAACCAAAGTCCGATACAATGTGGGGTTCGTCAAAGGAATGCCATCAGTGGGAGTATACCTGACATTAGTCTCAATAGGAGTGTCTGCAACACGAGTATCAGAAAGACGGGCCTGATCAAGAATATCACCAATGTACTTAGACTGAGAAAGAAGATAACCCCGTGGAGATGAAGCCACCTCTATTCCCAGAAAGTATCGTAAAGGACCTAAGTCTTTCATCTCAAATTCACGAGCTAAGTGGTGCTTCAGTTCTGCAATTCCAGCAATATCATCTCCTGTAATGATCATGTCATCCACATATAAAGAAAGTAAAGTACGACCAGAAGGAGTGCATCTGACAAATAACGCAGAATCATACGGGCTGGTCTGAAATCCAAGGGAGGAAACCACAACCGAAAACTTGTCATACCAAGCACGTGATGCTTGCTTCAACCCATACAATGCTTTCTTTAACCTGCAAACTTCCCCCGGTCCATGGGTAACACCTGGTGGAGGAGTCATGTAAACTTCCTCATGAAGATCACCATTCAGAAAAGCATTTTTAACATCCAACTGAGAAATAGGCCACTGCCTCACTGAAGCAACTGCAATAAGTGTACGAATAGTAACAATTTTGGAAACTGGTGCAAAAGTCTCCTCATAATCCATACCATACTGCTGAGTAAAACCCTTAGCAACCAAACGAGCCTTGTACCGCTCAATGCTCCCATCTGACTTGGTTTTTATCTTATATACCCAACGTGATCCAATAGCATGCTTACCAGTCGGTAGAGGAACAAGATCCCACGTCTCTGTTTTGGACAGTGCAGAGAGTTCGTCATCCATTGCCTGCAGCCAACAAGGGTCAAGAACAGCCTCTTTGTACGAGAGGGCTCAGACAATTTGTGAACAGATGTCAAAAAGGACACAAAAGGTGAGGAATATGTCGAATAAACATAATCAGGTAACTGCTTAGACTTACGTTCTCGTCGAGGGTATCGAGTGGAGGGAGGATCCTCAATCAAAGGAGCATCATCTTGGCAGCAGCAGGAGCAGGGGACAAATTAGTGACATCAGTAACCTGTGGCTGCGCATCTATAACATCAGAAGTGTCAACAACATCTGTGTTCTCAGGTAAATCAACTACATCAGAGTCAAAAGGATCAATACGAGTGAGATCAGACATTTGTGTACTAGGAGTGTCAGACGGAATCAAGAAATAAGGAATGTGCTCAAGGAAGACAACGTGACGAGAGACATAAATTTTCTGACTAACAGGATCGTAACAACGATAACCTTTCTGACCATCACCATAGCCAATAAACACACAAAGAACAGAACGGGCGGTGAGTTTGCTGCGTTCGGCGTGAGGCCTCAAAACGAAACATGCAGAACCAAAAACTCTCAAGAAAGAGTAATCAGGAACATGACCATAAAGTTTCTCAAAAGGAGACAAACCTGATGTGATAGAAGACGGAATTCTGTTAATGGTGTAAACAGCAGTAAGGACAGCTTCTCCCCAAAATGAGCTCGGGACAGAAGCAGACAACAGAAGGGAACGTGCTGTCTCAACAATGTGCCTATGTTTTCTTTCAGCAACACCGTTTTGTTCAGGAGTATCTGTGCAAGATGTTTGACGTATAGTACCATCAGAAGCTAGGAGATCAAGAAAACGAGACGAGGTATATTCACCTCCCAAATCACAACGAAAACGTTTGATGACAGCATTGTGTTGAGTCTTAACTAGGGCACGAAACATTTGATAGATGCTAAAAAATTCAGAACGATGTTTCATAAGATAGACCCAACAGTAACGAGTACAATCATCAATGAACGACACATAATATCGGGATCCACCTTTTGTAGAAACAGGTGAAGGGCCCCAGACATCGGAATGGACTAAGTCAAAAAGAGACAGAAACTGAATACTCTTATTGAAAGGTAGTGCAGAAAGTTTAGCTAATCTACATCCACGACAATCTGAAATATCAATGTTGTTTTTAGCTTTCCTAGTGCCCCCGTAGAAGCTAAGTACTTTAAACGAGGGCCAGAAACATGTCCTAGACGTGAAATGCCATAAGTAAAAACTAGACGAAGAAGGACTCAGACGAAAAGAAGACAAATCTATGCTAGATGCTGCAACCTCAGGTACTTGCAACCAATCTAATACATAAAGTCCCCCCTGCCTACGACCTGTCCCAATTAGCTTCTTTGAATGAGGGTCCTGCACATAACAAGAAGAACGAGAAAATGTGACAAGTAAGTCAGAGTCACACAATTGACCAACAGAAGCAAGGTTTAACTTCAAATTAGGAACATGAAGGACATTCGAAAATGACATGGTAGGGGTGCAAATAGGGCCAACTCCACTGATTGACACAGGAGTGCCATCAGCGGTGATAATAGATTCTGCAGGAATAGGTTTAACAGACACAAAAGAGCTAGAATCGTGTGACATATGGCGTGAAGCACCAGAATCAAGAATCCAAAAAGGAGAGGGTGTACCTGATGCATTACTAGTGTTCAAACCTGAATGGGAAGCGGACATGGAATGCGACTGCAAGGCAATGAACTTCTGAAATTGCTCTGTAAGTGATGCCAAATCAGGGGTGTGACTTGTTCCAGAATCGACCGGTGAGACAACTGCTGCGGTGGATGGGGTGGCTGAATACTTAGATTGGGTGCTTGACTGAGATTTGTTAACCAACAGAGGACATTGGGCTTTCCAGTGACCCTTCTTTTTGCAGTAGCTACATTCATCTTTGGCAACCCGAGATCCAGACCTTTTATCATCAAACTTCCGAGTTTGTGCTGCAAAAACTGAGGTATCCGAAACTGATTTATCAATACGTGATTTCAACCGTAACTCTTCTGCTAACAATTCATTAACCACAGAATCCACAGATGGCAGCGGATTACGATGGAGAATGGAACCCCGAAGTCCCTCAAATTCATCCCGAAGGGCCATCAAAAATTGTACCAAGCGCTGCTCTTCCCTACGAGCGATATAAGGGGCAAATACTCGCAACTCTGGCGACTCTGTCAACGCAAGTTGATCCCACAAATTGGTCATGGCAGAATAAAACTCTTGGATAGTCATCGAGTTCTGATGTAGGGCTCGTATATCAATTTCCAATTGATATTGCTTTGCAAAGTTAGATTGAGTGTACAATCGTTCCAAGTGATCCCAGATCTCTTTAGCTGTATCATACTTTGCTAACTGAACACCAATGGACTGTTGAACCGAGTTGTTGATCCAAGTGATGATCTTCGAATTGTTGACGTCCCAATTTGACAACATCTCATTGTATTGCGCATGCTTGTCATCGGTTGGTTTCAATTCAGTGCCGGAAACAATACCCCACAGCTTTTTACCCTTCAAAAAATTCTTCATCACATAACACCAATACGAATAATTTTGTCCATTCAATTGGACACTAACAGCCTGTAACGAATCATCGTTCCTCCCAGCCATATCGAAAATCACCAATTTAAACACTCGAAACAAAACTCAAACAAAAAACAAAATTCAAAACACAAAACAAGCTTCCCGGCCGCCCGCACACTCTAACATTGCACACATCACACACGTTGCACACATCAAAATCAAGGTGGTAAATTGCATATGTTCGGATACCGTAACTCAGTCACCAAGCGAAATCAATTTCAATCAATCACCGCATGGCGTCTGATACCATGTAGAAATCAAGCAAGACAAAACAATGCAAAGCGGCTAGGGTTTCATGTAATGCAAAATTAGGTTCATACATAATACATAACTAGATATATATAGGAAACTAAATGGGCCAATAATGGGCCTAACATATATTGCTAATACGAGTCACGGCTAGGCTGAGTGGAAATGGTGGTGGGTTCGGGTTTTGGACTTGATGGGATTAAAGAATGTCCGGCCATATTGAAGGAAAATGGTAGAGATGGATGATCAAATTATCTTTGGAAGTGTTGATTGCTTGGTTGGATGTTGCATACGTATATATATTTACGTAGTGAGTTTTGGAGAAGAAAATGCATGGAGGCATGTGATTTAAGATGAATGAAACGTTGAGGAGTTGTTCAAATGCCTAATTCGTGACATAAAGCATCTTTAATAAGCTTGTCTTATTTGTGTAAATATCAAGTGTTAGAGATTCCATAAATGTAGTGAATGTGAATGTGAATCCATTTGAGACTTATCCAAAGAGCGTTAGTTATGTAACTAAGAACATGCGTTCGAGATGGATTCATAATGTTTGCAAATTTGATTTGGTTTGGCGAAACTCTTAGAGAACAAATCCAGTATGCAACATGGGACTGGCCACACATTGAGTTCTCCATGGATCTGGGTGTCTCACATAAACTCGAACAAACCTAAGTTTTGTTGAATTTTGATATTTTGGAAGTACTTTCCAAATAACACATTTATAAAAAAGTGCAGAGTTAAGGAAATAATTCTGCAGAATACACAAACAATTTGAAGTCTTAACAGGAGCATGAGATGACTAAACAGAAAGCTTAAACAGATGACCCTTTCCGTGTTCAATTTCTAGCGGTAGGATGATGGTCCGGCAAATGAGTAGCGAGAGGACACAGGGGCCAACACAGGATCAGCCCTAGAAGCATCCTGATATGCATATCCGAGATTGTGATCATATGACGCCACCTCTGATTCTCTTATGCGGGAGGAATTTGTTTCTGGAAGAAACACCACTCTACGCCCATCAAGTGAGTAATAAGGTCCTGCTCCCAATTCGTCTCTCCTAATTGAAGAGCTGTATGGATCAACAGGTAATTCATAACTTGGATGCACATATTGCTGTTGGTTCGACTCTAAACCAGAGTTTAGTCTCACTGCTGGAGGTGGATAGGACCGATAATCTAGTTGGCTGATAGGCTCGTGAGTCAGATATCTTCTCCCATCAAACATGGAAGATTCATGACGAACTGGGGATGGAAACTCCCGCCGGCCCTCAAGGCTGTAAGGTCGACTGTCACCTCTTCCAACAAGCAGAGGATCGTGACGAACTGATGTTATGGTATCCCCAGAAAGAGGAATGGGGTACCTTGCATGAACCTCTCTTTCACGATCAAGGCGAGGAACTAAAGAAGAAGCAAGACGAGGAGGACTGCGGCTTCTTCTTCTTCCAAGCAGACCGTAAGTCCTATATTCTCTCTCACTCGGAAATGAACCAAGATAAGAATCCTCCTTCCTTGTTTCTCTACCATAATCTACATAAGTATGTTCATCTCTATTAGACCTTGCTCGACTTGAATGAGTTAGATGTTCCCTGTCACCACCATGCACTTTGGTGTTTACATCTCTTTTAGCTGGTGGGCTACGTGTTTGAGCATTCGACCCGACTCCAACTGTCCGAAAAAGTGTTGTAAGCTTCTTAACCTGTAACAACAATAACTCATGGCAGAGAACATAAGCACATAACCTCATGACATCAAGAAAAAGTTGAAAGAATTAGAAATGTTATATTCACACCTGCTCAAAAGTAAGTTCTGTCTTAAACTTTCGCTTTTCATTATAGTTTTCCTTTATGGCCTTGCTGAAAACACTTTCAGGGAGTGGATAGCAGTCCTTGAAAACCTCAAATTTTACCTGAATACTTGTAGTTTTTAGCAACAATAAACTAAGACTACAGCATAACTTTCAAGTAAAAGCACGGGTTATAGAGTATTTGCCTGAACAGGAAAAGCCCCACCGAAGGCTGCAGGTTCCAGTTTCATACCACCAGTAGATGTTGCACGATATACACCATACAGAAGCTTCAGATCAAAATCATATAGAAATAATTTTAAACCTGGCTTGATGCGGAGAATTAAGTCTTTTTTGTTCACTGAGACACCCATGACGCTGTAACGAAAACAATCTGGCTTGGTTTTGGAGCTACACATGAATATCAAACCTCCAAGCTTATCTTTTGTTTTCTCATGCCTTGAACCCTTATCCTGTAAACTTAATTTACCTTCCATCTTTCCGCTTGCCTCGCCAATCTTCTGTTTTAGTTTTTCCAACTTAAATCCCGTGTTGCCCTTTCCTCGTTTTCCTTTCTGCCTCCGCTTCTTGTTATCTCTTTTACTCAAGTCAGCGTTGTTGCCATCCACTGTAGCCCTGTGATCAGTTCCTTCAGGCACATCAGTTTCTCCTTTAGGTTGCTGGTTCACCGCCATCACAAGTTCAAGATTTTTCTCTTGGACGCTGCCATCGGGTTTATCAAATTTAGGTTTTTTCTGTTGTGCCAACTTAGGTTTGACTGCACTTAAATTACTCTGTTCAATATTACCATTGCTCACATTCTTCTTTTTCTTCAGTATCAATTTTCTCTTCTTTGGTTTCCCATCAAGCTTTTCTTTATTCTGAACCTGATGTGCCCCCTCCGGCTGATCATGTTGTTCACTGTTCTGCAACGTCCTCTCAGAGTCAGCTTTTTCTTTGCATTGTCCCTCAGGCTCATCAGGCTTTCCTTCACTCTGTTGGAAATTTGCAGGCTCGGGAGGATTTCCTTCAACTGATTGGATTGTTACAGGTTCGTCAGGAATTCCTTCCTTTGGTTGGGTTTGTGCAGGCTCAGCAAGTTTATCATTATTGTTTTGAACAGGACAGATGGCATCTTTAGTCTTTCCATCATCAATTTCTGATTGCATCTTTCAAATCAACCAGACTGTTGAGGAGAAAAGAAAACATGCGCTCAGAATACAGTTGAGAAAGATAGAAGAACTTTCAGTAAAACGTCTAACAGCTTTCAATTTGGTACACATAAATACGTGCATGTAATTAATATATTATATATCAAACAAGAGTAAACAGAGAATAAAAAATGTGGCTTCAAGTGGTAACAGTTAATAGGCACCCTTGCACTTTAAAAGAGGTATAGATTAATTTAAACTCTAGGAGCATTTCGTTCTACAAGTCTTGAAAGCAAAAAAGCATTGAAAATAATAATACACGAGGTGAGAAAGGAGCTAATCGTGATACACTTCTGACTCGTGCATTATGGAAAGTAAACTTTTATAGTAAGATATCACATGACTGCTTAAAACAGGAAACTTTCCACCCATACGCCGTAACTATTTATGAGTAATATGTTTTATAATGTGTAAAAAAGAATTACTCATAGAGCAAAAGCTCAGCGGAATGGGGTCAAGTCGCTAAATATGACACAAAGACAATTTTTGGAGACTCTGAACCCAAAACTGACTCTCAAAACTGAGAGCAAAAAAAAATTAATTACAGCAAGAATTAAACAATAATAACTGTCTGCAATCAATATACGTAATACAAAATGATTGTTTGCCCAACTACGTCTTTCATTTTATCGAAAATCCATTTTTATTGACAAATTAAACAACGAAAAGAAAAACAAGATGGACAAACGAGAAGATACCAAATCAATATTTCTCAGTCAGATACGCGCATACACAAAAGAAAAAATAGCAGACTCAATCACTTTGGCACTTGGCAGACACATCAGAGCTTCAATTTATTTAGTATCCTTAAGCCTGTTGCAAAATAGCTTTCAAGAAAAAGTTAACCCTATACCTATCAGCAGTTTAACTGATAAAAAATATTAAATCCAGGTGTATTTAACAAACTTAATCACTTGATAGTTGATACCTAAAAGACTCAATACCATAATCTTTTATTCAGATAACAATTCTTACAACACAAAAAAAACAGCTTCATACTGTCAATTAGATACATTCATTCATTTTTATACAACCTTCAACAGCAGAAAGTAATACAGAGAGTTCAGGTCAAAACAACAGCACCATACATACAGCACCATGTTTGGAATAAACTCGATAATCCTACTGAAAAGTAAACTCGGATACAATAAAGGGGAAATTGAAAATAATACCAAGTCAACTACAAATACACTCCAACGTTTACCGAGTTACATCACAGTTTAACTCTGATCTTCAGATCTTTAAAAATACTTCAAAGCAAGCTACACGTCAAAAATCATGCAAGCTATAGAATCAATCAATCACTCAACTCACTCGACCATGAATCTATTAATCCAACCTAATCAGAGAAAAATCTGTATATTCCTCAATTGGGATCGGAAACAGCAGACTAGCCGGAGTGATCATAAAGTTGAAAATTAAACGTCGTGGGAAGATCGGTAACGATGTGTACCGTGGTCGGCGCGGTTAGCGATGATGCCGGAAGGAATTAGGGTTCCGATTTGGGGACGATGAGATACGAACGCAGCTTTTAGCAGATAGCCTTACGGGTGGGTGCGGGGCGATTTGGTCCGGTTTATGGTAAATCCGTATCCGCACCTTTTTTTTTAAATTATAAACCAGATCCATCACAAATTTGGTGTACTGAATTTTGGTGTAGGGCAATGCGGTTTGGTCTTCAACCATTTTATGATAATAATCAAAATAATAATAAAATTTGACTAAAATAAAATTAAATTAAAAGTGAACTTTATTCAAAAGTAACATAATAATATCTAAAGTAATTAAAATATATAAAATTATAAGATATGAATGAATGTAATGTAATAAATGTATAATTACAAACGAAATAAATAAACGCATAGTTATATATTAGTATCGTCGGGTTAAGTTTTACAGAGAGATGTAATTTTTGTGAGACGGAGGGATTAAAGTTGGTTTTTGATTAAATTAGGTGGTTGGATATGCAAAATGTAGGAGTAGTTGAGAGTGACGATTATTAATATCAACCGTTAGATAAACAGAAATCAACGGGTGAGATAATGTCTCTCCGTCTCACAAAAAATTTGATGGTCCTCCTAGAACTATATCCTAGTATCGTCAATATTAAAAAATATTTTTATTAACTAATAATAAATGCAGTTGGTTTGATTTTTTTGTGCGTGGATTGATAAGTAAAACCACATCCACACCAGTATATATGGTACAGTGTGGTTTATAAAATTTAAAATTTATTAAAATATGGGACGGTTTTCGAACCCATTTTTGTGGTTTGGTGCGGACGATTTCTAAATTTGGACGGTTTTTGCCTACCCTAGATAGCATAGTTGAGAGAAATTGCAATTTATTAAATACTAGTTATTGAGTGCACAATTTTTTGCATGTTAATTATAAACATCGTGTCTTATATATTCATATTTTTATAAATCCAATAAATATAATGAAATAATGTAATTTTAGAAGAAATAAAGGGTAAAATCATAAAGAATTTTTAGCTTTCAATGGTAATCTTCAATAGCCACCTTTGTCTTTAATATATAGGATAAATGCGTTTTATGGATAAATTTTAATACTTGGATATTACAGGAAAAAATTAATATAATATGACATTGAAAATATGGATTATAAAAATCTGGAAAATGAAAAATGAAATAGAATTTGAAAAGTATATTTACTCTTAAAAAATTAAATTATTTTGAATAAAAAATATCTATAAAAAAGTAACGAATACTAAGTTAAATATCAAATCGTAATCATTTGACAATAAAATCAAGAAATATGATCAAGAAAGATAATACATTTATCTAGAGTGACGGCTAAATTTAAAAATAACGTAAAAGACGGTTGAATTTACAAAAAAAATACATATAATTAAATTTGTAATTGAATTTTATTTATTAAATTATTAATAACAACAAATAACAAATCGATTTCGAACTCCTTCTAAAATTCGATACATCAAATTATATAAAATGAAAAATAATTAATATATTCTTATAATTTAATGAAAACAATTACTTTAAATTAAACACAAATTAAATCACAACCAATGGCTACACGTCTCACCGTCCCTCTAAATCTTTACGATTGCTTCACATTTGCTCGATCGATGAAAAAATACATTTATATTTTATACAAGTTGAATCGAACCGAAAAATATCAGACCGATTAACCATCGATCGGTCTGACTAGCAATCAACGAACCGACCAACCTGCTCCGCACCTAACACAACACAACCTTCGCTGACCGAACCAGTTGACCGGCCGACTCCGAACCACTTCCATCTCATTCCTCTCTCCTGCCCGATCGATGTCGTCCAACGAAATCCCAACTCCGATCTTCAACGACGGCGATCTGGACGATTCCGACGGCGATACCTTCGAGGAAGACGATCATGACGACAATCTCAACTCCACCAATTTAACTCCGCCGCAATCACAGAATCTCAACGACGTGTTAGACGACGAAGAGGAAGACGACGTCGTAGATCTCGAAAACGGTAACGAAGAAGACGGATTCAACTCCGATCCATCTCTAGTCACCGTCGCCGTCCCTCCACCTGCCGATTTCCCTAATTCCGATCACAAACCGGTAGAAACGAATCAGGAGAAGAAGATTCCGATGCAGCAGCCGTTGGATGATTCGAGAAAGTTGTTTCAGCGATTGTGGACTGATGAGGATGAGATTGAGTTGTTACAAGGCTTTTTGGAATTTATGACTCAGAGAGGTATTTCGTATCACAATCATCATGATTTAGGGTTGTTTTACGAGCAGATTAAGTCGAAGCTTCAGCTTGATTTTAATAAAAATCAATTGGTTGAAAAATTGAGGAGGTTGAAAAGGAAGTATAGAATGTGTTGAATGGACTAGTGCTGGAAAGGAGGTATCTTTCAAGAGGTCCGCATGATCAGGCCACTATGAGATTTCACGTAAGATTTGGAGTGATTTGGAGTAGTGTTAAAGATGGTGGAGGTGGTGTTGGTATAGGATGATGAAGATTCAGCGCCTTTGCGGCTCCTGTAACTAATATCAGTCCTGGTCCTAATTATAATTTCTTTAATCCGAATGTTAATAATGTTAATGCGAATGTACATTATACGCATTTGAATGGTGTTTTTGATGAGAGGAAGTTGTCGCATAGTTCCAAGAAGAGATCCAGGGTTAAGATGGAGGAGAGTAGAGTTTTGGAAGAAAGGGTTTTGATGCCGAACTTGGGTCAGGGAGCCACTCAGGGTTCGAGCGTTGCTTTAGGACCTGGGATTCAGGGGTTGATTGAGGAAACGGTGAAGAGTTGCTTGTCTCCGCTGATGAAGGAAGCATTGAATAACGAGGCGAATGGTATGTGTGGAAGTAGAGGTTTTGGAGGATTGAGTAGTGGTGTCGGGATGCTGTCTCCATTGGGACTGAATTTCGTAAGTCCGAGTAATTTGTTGGGTGGGGAAGTGTCTGAAAGGAAATGGAAGAAGCAGCAGATACTGGAACTCGAGGTTTATTCTAAACGACTGGAGTTGGTGCAGGAGCAAATTAAGGTTACTTTAGAGGAACTGCGGTCAGGAAGGAACTGAGGGAATACCCTTAAGCTTTAACTGAAGAGTTTATCCCATGACGGCGTCCAGACTGCCTATGGCTCTCCATTGTTAGGGCGTTAAATTATATATTTATAGAGCATATTAATCTCGATGCGTAACAGATGCAAGTTCAAATTGAGTGAAGGAACATCTGTCTCATTATGGATTAATAATGTATACATTCTGAGATTATGACTTGTAACTTATGAGTAATTTTATGGTTGCTAAGCTTATTCTTATGATTCAGTCTCAAACTTCAATTAGTTTACTAATAGTATTTACTGTCAGTTCTGTTTTAGTGAGTGATTTGTGCTGTTGACGATGTGGGTATCATCACTAATCCGTGTCCGTGCAGACACAGGCTAGCTGTTTACGGTGTAATATAATGAAAAAAATGGAAAGAAAGCTTAAGAATAAAAAATCAAAATAGTGGATAAACCAGGGAGATCGCTATTCAGAACGTTGAATAGTTTGAATGGTTGAATTCCTCACAAAAAGAATTCAGCACCTAAAGACTACATCAAAATCCAAGCTACAACTTATTTCTTCTTGGCAGCATCTCCAGCCTTGGTCTAGATAAAGCAAAAAAGAAAATGAGTTAGAATACACAGCTTAGTTTTGTAACAATGCATGAATAGATATGATACAAAGTTGGAAACCACTACCTTCTTAACACCACGAATCTTCCTGGCTCTGTTCTTTCTCTCTTTCATTTGCTTCCTAGACTTCTCCACTTTGGTAGCAAGCCCATTCTGAACCAGAAGATCGTTAAGGGTTCAAGCACAAACAAATCATGATACGAAAAAACTATAGAAACTCACAAATGAAACACAAAATTAAGAATCGGATGGTCTTGCAATAGGAACTTACCCTGATAAGTCTGTACTTAGGTTCAAATTTCTTAGCATTTTCCACAGAGTCATAGATCAATCCAAATCCAGTAGATTTACCCCCTCCAAAGTGCGTCCTAAATTGAAAAACAAAAATTGCATTCGGGTCCTTGACTGAATACATTGAAGCCAACTTCTCCTTAAGCTCAGCCTAAACAAGCCACAACCCTATGTCAGGAAAAAAAACTAATGCCAGATTCTCTCTAATTGAAAAATACAAATTCACCTAAATCCAGTAGGCCAGATATTTCAGCATTCATTTAAGGAAGCAATGACACGCAATACAGTATTCAATTGAAATACGTGGCAAGAATCAATCAGCCATTATAAACAACAGATTTTCTGAAACATTGGAATAATATCATGCTAGAGATGCTTAGAGTGATAACTGTCCAAATTTAAATGACATTACTACTGACCTTGGAAACATTGGCTCTTCCAGGATGCAGAACATCAATGACCTACAAGAAACAAAACATACATTGAATTCAGATTATACCAATTACATTTAAACAACCTCAAACGTATCAAATTGAAATCAATATGATATCAATCAGCTTACGAATTGCTTTCTAGAAAGAAGCCGATTTGTCATAAATTTCCTAGTGCGAATCGTTAGCGCCTTGTCCGCCATGCTTCTCTGCTGATCACGCAGCTCGATTTCGCAATCTCAGATCGATCAGCAGTTTGGAGGCAAAGAGAAGATGCTGAATCAAGCAAGTGCTTCGTCGTTCTGAAAAAACCCTAGCTACCCCGTCAGATCTTTGGGTTGGGCCCACTAATGAGATTCTGACTTGATGGGCCGTCAATCACCTTTGAGCCTGTCTAAGATGTAACCGTCTTGAGCTGTGCAATTCACCAGGAAGGGAACATTCACTAGTAGTCAGTCAAAGATCATAGTTGCAACATTTTCTTCCAAAAACCATTCACTCTCAGTAGCATTGACTAACTCAACTAAAATTATTGCATTTTAGATCACTAAAAGAAACCGACTTTGATCCTAAACATTTTGATCTTGTGGCCCAACGAGTTTTGTAACAGCTTTTTACATAATTCATGCTTTAGTAAGCTTTATGTGATGTAATTGATGATAAAACACACTACAATGGTTTTGTAGAGACGAATTGATTTATTATACATTTGGTTAAAGTCCATCCTTTTCTTGTTATCTACTTGCATCAAGTGAACCTGAAAGCATTGAGTGGTTATGAGCATTTTGTTTTAAGGATCCATTTGGATCTAAACTAGACTCAGCTCGTCCGGGATGTTTGCAGCAGCTTTTAATACTTCTGAAGACGGGATGTTTGCAAGCTTTTTTCTATTGAAATTAAATCTTCCCCGGCTTCGCAAATGAAAGCTGAAGCCTGTCTCCCTGAGAGGGTGGCACCTTCCATACTATCAATGTAATCCTGCAAAGCGTGACAGAAATTGAGTATGTGAATATCAGAGAATACTTATCATTTGACACGATGCAAAAACATGAAATGGTAATGTGGAGTTCATCCATGGAAGGGCATATGCTAAGGGTCTTCTTCTTATGTGGGGAAAATAAGTGGCATTCAGGTAGGCTGTACGGTGACAAATATGGTTGATTAGCTATGGTAGGCTTTACACTGACAAACATTACCTGTTTTGTATATGAACCGGCAAGGAAGAAATTCTTTATAGGCGTCTTCTGATCAGGTCTGAAAGGATCTTTACCAGGCCCTTCACGATATAATGACTGACCAATCTTGACTACAGATGACCAGGTGACTTGTAATCCTTGTGAGGAAGGGAATAAATCATAAACCTGTATACATTTGGGTTAGTTACCATCATACAGAACTCAAAAGCATAATACATACCAGCCACGCTTAAACAGTGAATTAAGAAATGGAAATCAGTTAGCATAAAAACAAGACTTGCCTGTTTAGTGACTCTCTTTATAATTTCTTCATTCAGCAGAGGCATGTAGGGGTCACCGGGAGTCAGCACACATCTATCAGTAGACACATTCATCAGCGGGAAATATTCCAAAATGAAATACAAATGTCCATTTTAGAAATCGAGATTTATACTGATGTGATGTAAGATAATGTAATATAAATAACCACTTGACTATCAAAGAAGGAACAGTACTTTTAAAGACCGGCGAACACAAAAAAACTCTTTACTTACTGTAGGAGTGAACCTTGACCCTCAAGATAGTAATCCGCAGGAGATGTCAGAGCTAAATCGGCAAAACAAGAGAAATCTGCATCTGCAGTATAAAGAAGGTTGTCCAATCCTGCAGCTCGTCTCAGTTGCCTACACAACGACAATCTTTTTGTTAAAACATATTCTCTCTAAAGAAAATTCATGAAAAGTATTTTCTGCATCAACTGTACAAGAAGGCAGCAGTTTAGTGCTCTGCAGTAAAGAAGTGAAGAAATTTACCTTGACCTTTCAAGGTCCTGCAGCTCAGTTACCCAGCCATCATATCTGAGTTGCACAGTCACCACAGGTACCCCAACCAACTCATAAATATCGTCAAAAAATTTGGTTTCTCTCCATTGTTTGGGAAGTAACCTTTTGATTCCAGGGACATCACATGCTGCCATCATATAATAAAATAAATAAGAAAGTTAAGAGTCCATCTCTCTCTGCAAGTATCATGATAAATGAAAATCTATATTGTGGAAACATACTAACCTGCAACATATGCATCAGCTTTAAGAATCTGCTTGTTGGTTGCCTGATTGTCAGGAAAGAGCATGGGATATCAGATACAGAAGATGTTATATATCAGTTACCAAATTTTACAAACTACTTGACAATTTTTCTGGATTCTCAATATTGTCTACCCTGTTAAGTTGCACTCCACTTCTGTTATACAATGTGGCTAGTTATCTTTCATTGTCAGAGTCAAAGATGTTGAGTTTCTAGTTTGCCACATCTTAATACTCTATCTATGATTGGAAGCGGTAATTTACTAATCCAAATAATAAATGTTAGGCCTCATAATCTCATTATATGAGCATCATTTGGGGCCGATAGTGTAGTTAAAAGATGATGATAAGCATTTCCTGAAAAATGTCATGATGCAAATGCAGCAGGAGAAAAAAAGATTTAGTAGCTAGATGCTAAGACAGGACATACTTTAGACATGGCTAATCCAGTGACATAAGCTTGCCCATCATCAAATTTATCATAAAGTATTTCTCTGCATCCCCATCTGAGATGGAACCTGTTTTCACCCAATTGATAATGAAGAAGTTAAAAAACAATGTAACATAAAACATTTTATACAGAAAGTGAAGCATCATTGTAAGAGAAATATTAGGTTAATTTGTACCTTCCACCCTTGTCAGTTATGTATTGTCTTATTGGCCCACTCAAATAAACATCCGGCGAACCCTTAAGCATGCGAAGAAGGGAAGCTTCTGTCTTAGTAGCAAACAGTGAAAATATAGTGAGCATGCACCGAGCACTGATGTTATCACAATCAATAAATCCCAAGGCATAAGCAACAGGATCCCACATTCTTTGGATACTAGTTCGTGTACCGCCCTTCGACAAAAACCAGTCAGAAAAGCTTATCTGCAGGCCAACACAGCACTTACCATTTCAGCTATTATTGAAACTATAATCTCAATTAATAAGGCTGCACAATGGAGAGATTAGCAAGCATTAAAAGATAAATGCAATAATTCACCAAAACTATTTATTTCCAGCATGCAATAGAGAAAAATTGTTCTTACACTATCGAGATTTCGTATATCCCTCATTGCGCCATCCGGATCAACAAGAGCCCTTACAACTGGACTTAGAGCAAGTGCCAAGGCATTCCTGGCCTTATCGTACGGCTGCACTTCATCATAGCAACAATTAAATTGGATCCCTTGGTCATAGATAATATCAAGAAAATAGAGGATGTGTCACATTTACAAATAAAAGGATTTTGAACTGTTGCAATGAGGCACGCGAGAAGGGGGACTAGAAAACAAGAAACAACAATAAACTTATACTTGCACAAGACATTGCAGGTTATGTGAATACGAGTTTCAGAATATAAGGCAGATCATCAAGACTTTACCTTGAGCTGATTGGTAGTCAAGAATGCATTTATCCCATGCAAAGGGGCTCCAACTGGGAACCGAAAATCAAGTTCTGCAGCACATTAAAACATTAGAGTTTATATTTATCCACTTAATCACCATTATTATTAAACATACTAAAGTTCATACAAAAAGATAATGAAAATCTACTACATTGTTCATATTTAATAAAATGTACAATTAGAAGTTCCATTGCCATTAGAAGATATGATTGACGACCCAACTTCTGGATTTCTTTTTTTTTGAAGGGGATAAGTTCTGGATTATCTTTTTGCGTCACAAATATGAATGGATTCAAATAAAGAATTTATTTTAATATATAGTAATAAACACTAAAAATAGAAATATACTTTGAATAACCAACTTTTTTAGTAATATTTTTCACAACTAATTAGCATTTTTCAATTGCTTCTCAGCTTAGTCCACATATATTATACCTCCAATATTTCCTCCTCTGTTCACAAAAGTGTGAGTATGATCCTTTACAAGTAAATTTTGATCTGCCCCACCTAAGTAAAGAAAAAAATAATATTTATCATATGTCAAGAAACTAGGTCATAATTTTAAGCTGATAGTACACAATTTATTAATTTTTGAAATGTTAGAATAAGAATTCACAACTCCTAAAGTTGGAAATGAGGTCGTGTAAGAAAAAGGATGATTGCGAGTAAAAGTTAAGAGTAAAGTGCAATTACTTATGCGCCATTATATGCAAAAAAAAGACTAGCATGACAAATATTCTCTTTTAGTTCCCCTTAGTCCTTAGAACTTTTATTCCCACAATTTTTTCATGATTACCCATTGTTAATTCTCATCATCAATAAACTATCTCAGTCTAAGTTTTCCAGAATTTAACAGGACACAAGGTAACATCAGATCAGGAGAATAATATATTTTGTCATTATTGTGGTCTTCTACTAACGGTTTTGGATAAGTCTGTTGCACAGTAAAGCTATATCCACAGGAAACCCCCCTTAAGGCTTCATTTACAAGTTACCATTGCATATATTAGTAAAGCATTAATCTTTTCACCTTTTTGAGAAGCCGGAAAAGATTGTTATAGCAACCGAAAAAAACATGCAGTCCCATCTCGATATGGTTTCCACGGCGATCCACAAAAGATCCCACTTTCCCACCAATAAAAGACCGTGATTCATAAATATCAACCTGAATGATCGGATGAATGATAATTTTCCAAACCCAAACATAAATCCAGGAAACGGAAAATGCAACAATACACAAACAAAAAAAGCTACTAACCTCATGACCTTGATCCAAAAGTTCCACCGCAGTCGACATTCCTGCAAGCCCCGCTCCAATAATGGCTACTTTCAGCTTTGGTCCCCTATAATGTTCAGGCTCCGGTGGAAATAATCCTTTCGGAGCTGGAAACAAAAACAACCAAATCTACCAATATAAGTTACCAGTCACCAAAAAGATCATATTCCGCTCCATATATCATCAATCCAGGACAAAAACAGTTCGCATACACCAGCAAGCCTCATAAATGTACAAAACTCACATGGCAGGTACTACTGCCTAACAAACCACCACTCATAGTTTCCTCACAAATCCAAAATTCACACAAAATACAAAATACATAATCAGCATAAGAATCAAACGAAATGCACAGGAAGTAATTTGAATACCATTAACCCTCATATCGGAAACATCACTGTCCAGCGACATCCGTACACGTCCGAGCTGTTTCCGATTCTGCGTCCGATTCCTCGCTCGCCAAATCGGTAGTCCAGAAACATCTCCAATAACCGATGTAGCCGGGAAGCAGAGCGATGAAGCCATAATTAGACTCGATTGTGATTCAACGCAGAGTCGTCTCAGCAGGTGAGAGACTGAGCGAAGTGCGTATGGCTGAAGAATCTAATCGACGAGATTATAGAGGATGCGTGGAAGCAGATGCGGAAGTGGAGAGAATGGAGAGATTCGTGCGGTTGGGAATTTGGCGGAGAGTGGTGGTGGCAGGCAGAGAGATAGGATTTGGTAGTAATTTAATACAAGTTGGAGGATGATGTGTGTAATTACTGGAAAATGTGCGGGTGTTTTTTAATTTATTATTGAAATATTCATCACCCTTGAAACCCCAAATTTCACTATTAAGTTTTTCAATCTTGTTCTATTATAGCGAGAGAATGTATCATGTGGATTATCTATTTAATATATTTATGAATCTCCTCTTGCATTCGTTGATTACATTTTTTGAATACACCAGATTTTAATACGTCATTGCATTTTTCATGTGCATATCACGTGCAAAATATGTGCAACTCACATGTTTCATTAATGCGTTGGCACAGTCTGGTGCATCCAAAAAATGCAATCAACGGATGTAAAAGGGGTTCACGAGTCCATCAAAATAAATGTATCCACATGATACAATCTCATTATAGTGATACGTGTACTTAATTGTAATCCGTATTTGGTGCATCGCAGTCATTTACTGCGAGCAATATAACGACGTTTTTTAAATTTTTATTTAGTTTGGATGAATTATTTATCAAAATTACATAATTTTGAATCGCTGTAAATTGTTGTCGCTGCATTGGATCTAAATTGCTTTTGTCATCATTTGTCATCGATTGCTTTTGCATATATATATTAATAATTGTTGAATGCAATCCTTGGGATAGCAAGGGAACTGCATTTGCAAACTCATGGTCATTTTGCATTTGCACATTTAATTTAACTATTTACAGATTTCAATGTGTATTTGACTTTTTGCACAAAATGAAAAATCAAAAAACTACAATTTGTGTATCCAACATCGAGATGGGGTTGTAGAGTTTACGCACAGAGAGGGCGTAAATGAACCAAACTCAATTGTGTAATGGTTATCAAAAAGATAATAAATTTTAAAGAGCTATGTTAAAGACACATTTTTGAAAAACAAAAGGACCCTAAATATCGATTTTAATCATTTTTTTGGATAATACTGTACATGAATGCGTCTTTATGATTCAAAAGCTAAAGTTTTGTGAGTCATGGTTCTACACGCTATATATATATATAAGGTAGACATTTCTTCTTCTCCTTCGCGATGTATGACCATTTCTCAATTTGTCATTTCTCACCGAACAAAGATTGAAAATGAGGTAAATAAATTCCTACAATAATTCAATTGTGATTTTGGATTGATCAAACTAATGTATTAGCATAAATCAAAAGTTGAAAATAAATTCCTAAAACATACATGTTTATTTTGAATTTTTCTATTGCGAAAATGTGTTTGGACGATAAGTACCTAATTTCTTGTTATGTTACCAAACTTGATCTCGAGCTATGTGAAACCAATGACTCAAACCTTAAATGTTGAGGACTAATTTTAAGATTATTATTATTTTTGCCACCAAATGATAAATTTTATTTCGCAAAGTATGATCAAATTAAAGGAACGTCGATCGATAATTACTGATATATATCGAATCCTAAATCAAAATTTCTAAAGATTCAATATAGACTTAAAATTTTATCAGATCATACTGTTTTGGTAACGTGCAAGTTATATAACTGGAGCCAAATCTGAAATAAGCATTTTTTTCATAATTATGAGTACACAAAACATTATTGATATTTACACACACAAAAAAAGACAAAAAAAACATTATAATCACTTTCCAAACCAGAGTTTTACCAATTGTCTGGTTGTTGATGTTTACATCAATATGCATTACAGTTGCGAAGTGCAAGTGCAAGTGCACTTTCACAAAGAAACAAATCAAACCTGTTCTAGCCTGCTTGACCGTATCATCAACCATTATGCGGCCACTTATTACCATTGACCGAAGGTGCCGGTGGCCGATAAGGGTTCTCTCTGATTGATCTGTGGCCAAGGTTATTAAGCTCTAGAATCTGTCTTGCTTCCACTGCCACGGTTGTTCGAGGATCAAATCCTTCAAAGCTACCCCAAAGAGTAGTAGTGCTACAAAAACGATACAAGTGGAAGAAGCCATACAAAAGAAATAATTAGTGTATTGTCTGTGGTACATGAAATGAGAACACTGCAGGATTTAGAGCATCTCCGGTAAATTCATCATGTAAAATACATTATTATATTACTTATGCATAATTTGGATAGCTGAAAATGAAGTGTGCTCTAATGGTGTTCTTTAATTTGGATACCTAACCCACATAGATTTCAACAAGAATGGATGAAAAGGAAAGGAGAAAGGAGCAAAAACGAATTGAAAGGAATATAGTGATTCAGTAGGTGAGTTGTAAATTTGAAGAACTTCTATCTAGTTCTCTATAATTTTACAGAACTAGAGGAGTGCGTTGGAGCACCAATTATATAAATGGTTCTTCATTTCTGGTTGCCACCTGGACATTTTTACCTAACAAGTCAATATAGCGAACACCGATGTGGATGCTCTTATATGCAGATTTTGCTATTAGCCTCCCTATTTTTTTTGATAAAAATTAGCCTCCCTATTTGAATTGACTCTTAATGATTTGGTCCGTTTGTAGGTCAGAGCAGGTGCACGCGGCTTTGGATCGCAGGTGAGTAGGAAATAGGTGATGGGTTCATGCTCTAGAATCAATTCTTCCGTTTAATTCATATTGCATTTCTACGTATATTAGAGGTCATTTCCTCTATGAGTTTAATAATAAGGCATACGTTATTGATTTGATTTCTAATCTGTACTACTACATTGTCGTTCATCAAAAATCAAATCACTACGTGTGACTTATAATACAACCTCTATGACCACAAGACTAGATTAGTTGTGAGCCATTTAAGTATTCCTTGGTTGCAGTTCCGCTGTTTTAGTTACTAGTCTTTTTGTATTGCTTTGATAATGGTCAACGTAGAAACATAACAACGCGGTAAGATGTTTTGACTTAGCAGGTTGTCTTCTACTATAAGACTTGAGTTTTTATACAGTGAGAAGTGTCCCACAAGTAAAAAAAGATAATAGGGCATATATGGGATTTAATGTGGCAGATCTAGAAATAAATATGATCGGGAGCGATTTCAGAATAGATTTTTTTCTTGAATAATCGGGGGCATAAAAACAAAATCAGTTGGAGCGAATCGCTCTATATTTGAAAAAATTTAACGATTTTACTCTAAATTTATTTTTGTTTCAAAAAATTACCAAGGGCGGGCGCCCCGGCTCGCCCTACATGCATCCGCCTTTATAACAAAACTTCATTAAGAAAGTAGGAATCAGAACTCTATGCTCTTGTTGTCAATATTTACACTAACATAACATGAGTCACACTTTTACACCTTCATCAGCTAAGTAAGTTCAAGACCTTGAGAACAAAAAAAAGCTAGTGTGATCTCAAACTGCCTGTTGTGGTGGGGGGCCTGGTGGCATCTTCATGAACTGATTCCTATTGGCTTTGGGTGCTGGTGGCCACTTAGGGATCTCCCTATTACCTCTGCGGCCGAGATGGTCTCTATGCTCATGCATCTGCCTCCCTTCCACGGCCAGGGTTGCGAAAGACACTCCGAAGAGCAACAATGCTGCCAGAATGATAGCAGTGAGATAAGCCATGTTGAATATCTGTGATGTAGAGAGTAGATCAGTAGATATGCTTTTATAGAATTTGACATCAGACAGCATTTAAGTATGTTGACTGTTTGACTTGAGATTTTATGGTCTAAGCTATCTAGCGGCCTTCAAGGCTCAAGCATTTAAGTATGAATGCTTTTAAGTAGAAAATAAGTATCTAATTCAAGTTGAGATTATATTACATGGCTACTTGTACCTGATGGCATAAACAGATAGCTTTGTATCCGAAAAGGAGGGTGCACTTGCAGACAATTTTGACGACTGAAACACGCTTTACCTACCGCACCGTACGTAAAATGGTTAGCATCTTACATAAGATGAACTGCTGATGGAGTTTTCACACAGACCTTGGCTGCCTTAGGCTTTCAAATGCATTCATACAGAAAGTAAAGTCAAAGCATTAAGGGATATTATATAAGTCCACTACTACAAAACTGTTGTCTTTCACAAACTCAAAGCATTAAATTGTCAACGTTTTCTTGGAGTTGGCTGACAACATGCTAACGTTCAATGCTATACGAACACAAGTTTCTTGACTTGTTGTAAAATACCATTCTCTTGATCAAGAAAGTCTAGTGCTTACTGACCATTTTGAAGGCCGTATACTTT